>JAXGGA010017585.1:0-23957 GCA_038373865.1 Uloborus plumipes | reverse complement strand
TATAAATTGCTAAACAATACCTTTTACTTTCAAGTGGTTACATCATTTATTGGGATCAAATAATTTGCATAATTAAAAATTATTTGTAGAAAATTCATAAAATTAAAGTGAACTTTCAGAAAATTTAATTACAAAAATGAAATTGAACTTAGGAGATACGTGTCCCATAATGGTCCTTAAGAAATTAAAAGTTCATAAAAAATATTTTACTTTCTATTTCTTAATTTTAAATAACTACGTCGTATACATTAGGAGATTTACTTCAATTTCATGAGGCCAGGAACACAATAACTCTCTTAATGGCAGCAACTTTGACATCCATTAACTTCTTGCCGCCATCATTTATCTTGTGTGCCATTGTAGATTTTTATGTCTCCAAGGCGACACTCATTTCTTTTGCCTTGACAGTAAAGATCAAGATTAGCGGTCACCACTCCCCACGTGGCGACGAAAAAAAAGGGGGGAAAAAACTATTTAAAAATATTTTAGTCACACCACTTTCCTGAACGTCATCTGTGTTATCGAATAGCGCTAAGGTTATTAATCTATATATAGGATCATTCCACTGAAAAGCCGCCATCTTGTCCCGCGCGTGACGCTCACGTATTTCATTAAGAAGTGGTTATTTTAAAAGGTAATCAACGAAATTGTTTTCCGTCAAGAAATCACAAATCGGTGTGGGATTTCGCATACAAAAAACTTTGTTCATTAAATTTTAAAATTAATACTTATTATGAGATATATGAGCGTCGATTTCGTGGAATGACCCAAAATCGCATCCAGACAGCAAAAGCGGAACAACTCAAAATTTTGAGAGACCATTGATTTAAAATCTAAATTTAATGCTCTTTTTTGCCACCAAACTCACAAAAAGCTGGCTCACTGGCTCATTAGTGCGCGGTGGAGTAAAAAAGTTGCAATCAATAGATGGGCCATTAAAATTTTATAATTTATCAGAAAAGCTTTTCGAGAGTATGACCCATTAATTCTGCAACAAAAATTATCAAGTAAACATCTCATCATGGATTGTTTGCGCGATTCCGGTGAGAGGCCATGTCAGCCTAGTGGGAAAGTCGGGGCCCGGCACTTTTGGCACGGAATAAAATGAATTATATGAATTTTATGGAGGGAATGGTCTCGGCGGCCAAACTGACAAGGGGCTCTCGACGACCCTCCGTTTGCGCGTATTGTAATTTTCTAGAATAAATCGCGCAACCCTTTATGCCCCGACGGGACTCAGAAGTCCCGCTTATATTAATTTAATATTATGAATGCTATATGGCTGTAATCATGCTGAAGCTTTTAAGTACCACTCATTGTATTTTGCTAAGAGGTCGACAGATGGTACCTGCGATCGGAAACAATTTTGTTGGGGGTCCTAAGGCGTATGGAGCATTAGACCTTACTGATTTTTAAAATGTTTGCAATTAATTTGGGACATAAAGGGTTAAGCTACAATTGTGTAAAACCTTATTTTTCTCCAGTGCTGTTTTTCTAAGTTCTGTCACTTTCATTGCCGGGGTACTAAAAAGAAAGGACTATATAAACTCTATTTTTACTAGTTTATTTCTGTTCCTTGTAGAATTAAATATAAATTATGTAAAAGAGGGCTTTTTTTTTTAAACCAAAAAGTTGTGGGTCTTGTTTTTGAGTAGAGAAACATTTGGTCACCTTAGTCATTTCTAACTTACAGATACGAGGTATAACAAGTGAAATTCATAAGTTTCGGTAAATCTTCTCGGCTTTTCAAGCCACAAAATATCTTCCTGGAACGAAGCAACAAAGTAAATCTTTTCACATCTTGACCAAAATTTTTCACTCGCCTATGATTAAACAGCTCACAATTTCTCCGCTGTAAGTCAGCTTCAATTTTAAGCCTTTCTAACAAGTTATTCTACGACTGAACATATTAGTTCTTGTTATCTTAAGTAAGGATTTTCTCGAGCAAAAAATAAGTGTATATAATGATTTTTTTCCCCTTTTTAATGCGTAGGCTTAAACGTAGAATTTTTAAGCAAACATATCGTGCCCTTGCTACAAAAGTGCCACAACTCAAAAATTGTAATTTTTGAGTTATGACCGTCATTAGACGTAGTTTACACGTCTCTACCAATCTTCAAAAGAGCCAGAAGTTGCATTGAAAAATCAGCCACCAGAGGGCAGTTATGGCGTTTCGTTGTTATCAAGATGCATAGGACCCCTTCCACTGAAATGCCACATCTTGAGTTGTCGTCCAGCCGTCGTAGAGTAACGTACGTAACTAACGATCATAGTTTGAGATGTATCGGTCTTCATATTGACAAATTCAAAAATACTAAAATGTGCCTAGTCAGCCCGGGAACAGTTTTTTTGCAATTCCTGGAAAACGAAGTTTTTTGAGTTGTGGCACTTTTGTAGCAAGGGTGCGATATATTGCATCACTAGTTTAAAAACTTAATGTGAGTTAAAAATAACTAATAAAATTTGACTAAATATTTCCTGACATAAACCATTCATAAAGAAACTATAATAAATAATATCAACATATTGTATTTATAAATCATTTTTTTAACAAAAAAAAAACACAAAAAACAGAAAAAACATAACAAAAATGCCATTTTTTTTCCTCCAAAATTTGCATTCTAAATGTATTAATCACCTTAAAAGAATGCAAAATTTGCTCCTTAAAATAAACTTAAACGCATTAAATTACAATTTTAATACTTTTTAAATCGCACGCACATCATCAAATACGATTTATACTTTTTGACAGCTCCAAATTGCATTAATCTTCAAACCTCCACGAACGCCGTCTGAATTAGAACTCCTCAAGAGCGTCAAAACTATAATTTCAACTCCTTCTGACAGCAAACTTATTAAAGATTCCCCGACAAAGCCATCTTCAGAATTAAAATCCATTCTGACAGTCGGTAATACCACTACATATTTCAGGTAAAGCTGTTTGGAGGGATCCGAGAATCAATGAGAGAAGACATATGTTCTTAAAATGGAGATTTTCTCGGACGAGATTAAAGCTTTTATAATTGGTGGGTTTTTTTTTTGCAATGCCGAAATTAATGATTGCTTATGCTGAATGTGAAAATTAAAGAGTATTAATTTTAATTAAACAAAATGTTTCAGTTTAAATGAAAATGAGACTCATTAAATGGAATTCAAATCATATTTCATTTTAATCACTTTTAATGGATTTAAATATTATTTCGTCGCTTTGGAAGAATAATGCTGCAACTCAAAAAAATCGAAAAATGACATTTTTATATCATTTTGTTTAGAAAAAATCGCTCTTTATGTTACAACTCCTTAGTTACAGGAGTTGTATCATAAAGACATGGAGTTTGAGTTAGTCTCCTTATGTTACAACTCAAAAGTGTCAAAAATATCCGCTAGGGAGCAATTTTTGGAGAACACTGATGTAACTCAAACTACCTTCACTCTTTTGAAAATTACGTCATTAGTTAAAATGCCATTGAAGTCAATCATGCTACATTAGAAAAGAGATTAAAATGCGGTTTTTTTAATGCTAGTTTCATTAAAATAGTCGCAATAGTTTTGAGCACAAACGAGATAGAAGTTTCTGAAAAGTTAAAAATTGCTCTCCTGAAAAATGGGCTTTTTTGAGTTGCAGCGTTATTCTTCCAAAGCGACGATGTGTGTTATTTTTCAAGCTTTTGGAGGTGGTACATGGAATATAAGTAGTTAATGATTTTTTTGTATTTGTAGTTTTTTTACTGTCAGAAATAAACTTGTCTGAAATCCCTCCATTCTTCTTTTAATCAGCCTGAGGTTAACTACGCTTCAGTTTCACGGTTTAACTAATTATTCAAAACTTTCAAAGAGAAATATGCTTTAGTGGAGACGGATTACAAAAGAGGACACAATTTCGTAGGTTTCTCAAAACACTGTCACACGAGACATTAATAGTTCAAACGTGAATCATCATAACATTGACGGAATATATTAATATCCATCAATATTTTTTCTACCAATGACAGTTTTCATTTGTTCTTCAACCAACTCAATAGCAGCTCTCCCTTAATGGGTACATTGCCTATCGAATTTTTATCTGTTTTTTCCTCTTTACATCAACATCCTTTAGTAAATTGTCCTCTCTTGTGCCTCATCTATTAGTTTGATTTAAATTTAGACTCGTTTGAATGCGATCTAATTTAATATTTATTTTTTAGTTTTTAGTTAATGTCTGACTTGCGTTGTAAGAACTTTAGCTCCCTTATTGTTCTTTGCGATAATTTTTTTAAACCAAAAAAAAATTACAAAAACAAAAATAACTCAATGAATCATTAATCAAAACTAGTTCACAGTCTCTATGAAACATGCATATCATATGTGATATAAAATAAAAAAATAAATAATAAATAAATTAGAGAAATTCCCGATTCTCATTCTCAAATACTACATGAGCAAAAAAACACTAGTGAAATTTGGTATGCTTACTCGTTCATTTTTCTAAATTAAGTGTATACACTAAGCTCGAAAATTCATCTAAATCACGAATTAATCAAATCACGAATTTAATGATGTGTTTTTATTGATTATACCGTTTGCATGCCACCACGCGCCAAAAATTTTAACGGCCTTAATAATAGTTTTGTGGCAAAAAAAAACCATTAAATATTTCGATTTTAAATCAATAATTAGTGCTCTTTTCATCACGTTGTAGATATGTGTCACTTCTGTTGCCGGGGGCGATATTTCGTTTCACGTTTCTTTTTGCAATAATAACAAATCGATAATGTTCAATATATTCTGATATCAATAGCCCCGATGAACAGAATTGATCTACAAGAAGGTTAAAAACCATGTGTGTGGCACCAACTACTAGATTTAGATGTTTAAAATGAATTACAGTTTTCAAGAGGCTAATTTTTCTGAAGATTTCGTTGCTAAATGATTTCAACAAACGATTTAAATTCACTTACCAGTGACTATCATCGATCATTACTGGATCTAAATACTTGCTGAAAATTTATTTTAAAGTTTATCTGAATTTTAATGACTTTGCTATCGATTTTGAAAGAGAAGGTTTCAATTAGAAATAAGCTTCATGTCTAGGAATCTCAGTTACTAGAGATTATTTATTTTAACTTTTAAATACACTTTTACTAGTTTAAAGAAAAATGTCCTGATTAACTTTGGTTTTTACTTTTCTTTTTAATACTGCGCCCGTCTACATCGTTTTTGCCATTAAATGACGAGCAGCCCCAACTGAATAATTGAACACAGTCATTAAATCGTTTTGCAATGCAAACATAACATATGGTTTTATATGTATGTCACTTACCATACTTTTTAGCTGATTAAAGAGAAAAAAAAACATAGATAAAGCATAAATTGATGGGCTTGGGAGATGTAACAAAACAGAAATTGCGAGTATTTAAAGTTCTAAGTTTTATTGTTGCAGTTGTTGCACTTTTTCGTTTTCTGGTTTTGTCATCAGTGTGCGTATGAAATTGAACTATTGATATCTACTTTTTGATACACCAAGTTTTATTTTCTTACCTGTATCCATTGCTTACCATGGTTCAGAGTGTTATTTTTTAAATGTAACATACTCTCTTCATCCTCCAAGATCTTCAATTATCAAAAAGATGTCTAATGATTAATAAATTTTTCTTGATAATTTGTGCTTTATTTACGTTCGTTCTCCACTTCAATCATATTTTAGCACAAAATTTATTTGATCATTTTTTATCTAATTTTTTCATCTGTTTTTATGTAAATAAATAATGCGAAAATGATTGAATATTTAAAACTTTAATTTGCTGAATTGTGCAATCCGTAAGAAGCATAATGCTTGGGTTATTAACCTCATATCAACACTTAGGTAATGAAAGAATCTCTTCACGAGATAAAGGTTAAGAGAGGCTATTTTTAAGAAAGTAAAGAGGGGTATGTGTCACTATGATGTGACAATACATAATCATGAACGCAACATGCAACGCCGAATTCAGTAGTCTTTACCGAAATCAATCCATATTTATTAATACGACGCTGCTTCCTCTGTTTGCGGTCCAAGCATTTCATAATTTATTGGTTTTAAAAATAGTCGAATAAGTGCAATAAATCATCAACGTCGCCGCTGGAAACACGCAAAGTTTAAACAAATCATAACTCTTTGTTTTATCTCAATAGGACTAAAAGAACTGAAAATAGAAGTGTTGGAATAGCAAGAAATGGTTATTTTGTATCAAAATGATGAATGATACAAGGAAAAGCTTTTTTCAGGATGATCGATCAATTCAGTTTGGTTTGAAGAATTTTGTTATTACTTTTACCATGGATATGAATTTTAGAGAAAAATGCTTTCGTTTTTTTTTCCACTTGCAACTGCACGTTAAAGCAATGGCTGAAAATATTTTCTCTTTCCTCGGAACGAGGTCATTATTTCTTGTTTGCTTATTATGCCAATTTATCGAGAAACGATGTACGTTTTGAAATGATGGCGTATTTTTAAGACAAACAATAGCAGGATACTTAGTTTGGATTGATGACGTAGCCATTCTTCCGTTCCAGATTTGATACTGTATTGTTATTTAAATGATACCAAGAGGAATGTGCATGGGTTATCATATTTTACCTTTAATGTAGAAAATAAATCTTTCATACTACCAGTAAACCATACGATAGTGTAATAATTATTTATTTTTAATTAGTGTAGTATTGTAAAACATCTTTAGAAGTTGTCTCACATGATAGTATCTCTTTATCAAAAAGAAAAACAGACTTTTTTAAAGCTTAATTTCCTAATCGCACTTTTTGTTGAAGACCGATAGACAGATTATGCACATAGTAAAGTTCACAATTACCTTTGTACTATAAGATGTAGAGAATATTGCAACGTAAAATAGGCACAAATAAGCAAGGATACTACAAACACGTGTTTCGGCGTTACAAGGAACGCTTTATTCAATGCAAAAAAAAAAAAATGTTGAGCTTCTGCACATACTGTCTGATTTTCCCAGGTAAAACCTTCCGCGTATTTACGCATGCGTCTCGTCTTCTCTGATCTTAACAAAATTGGGGTGATAGGTAAGATAACAATAAGCGGAAGAATAATAAGAAGCATTTTGAGCCATATCAAACAACGTAGAACGATGCTAATTTCAAATACATACATGTAGTTAAATACACTGAAGTGACAAAAGTCATGGGATACCTCTTAATATCGTGTCGGCCCTCCTTTTGCCCGGCGAAGTGCAACAACTCGACGTGGCATGGACTCAACAAGTCGTTGGAAGTCTTCTGCGGGAATATTGAGCCATGCTGTCTCGATAGACGTCCATAATTGTGAAAGCGTTGATGGGGCAGGATTTTGGGCACGAACAGACCTCTCGATGGTGTCCCATAAATGCTCAATGGGATTCATGTCGGGCGATCTAGGTGGCCAAATCATTCGTTGGAATTGTCCAGAATTTTCTTCAAACCAATTGCGAACAGTTGTGGCCCGGTGACATGGCGCATTGTCATCCATAAAAATCCCATCGTTGTTTGGGTACATGAAGTCCATGAATGGCTGCAAGTGATCTCCAAGTAGCTGCACATAAGCATTTCCAGTCAATGTTCGGTCCAGTCGCACTAGAGGACCAAGTCCATGCCATGAAAAAACAGCCCACACCATTACGGAGCCACCACCAGCTTGAACAGTGCCTTGCTGACAGTTTGGGTCCATGGCTTCGTGGGGTCTGCGCCACACTCGAACCCTACCATCGGCTCTTACCAGCTGAAATCGTGACTCATCGGACCAGGCCACGGTTTTCCATTCATCTAGGGACCAACCGATATGCTCACGTGCCCACGAGAGTCGCTGCAAGCGATGTCGTTCTGTCAGTAAAGGCACTCGAGTCGGTCTTCTGCTGGAATAGCCCAAGAAATCCAAATTTCTCCGCACAGTTCTAGCAGACACGTCCATTGTACATCCCACATTGATTTCTACGGTGATTTGACGCAGTGTTGCTTGTCTGTTAGAATTTACGACTCTTTGCAGACGTCGCCGGTCTCGATCTTTAAGTGCAGGCGGTCGACCACTGCGCTGTCCATGGTGGGATGTTATGCCTGAAATTTCATACTCTCGGCACACTCTTGACACAGTGGATCTGGGAATGTTGAATTCTCAAACGATTTCCGAAATGGCATGACCCATGCGTCTAGCTCCAACTAACATTCCGCGTTCAAAGTCTGTTAATTCACGTCGTGCGGTCATCATCACGTTAAAACCTCTTCACATGAATAACTTGAACAGAAATGAAAGCTCTGTAAAAGCACTGCGCATTTATACCTGTTCTATGCGATGCTACTGCCATCTGAAAATTTGCATATTGCTATCCCATGACTTTTGTCACTTCAGTGTATGTCAAAAGGAGAGCAAAAATTCAAGTTTTAAATTGAAAACTTCGGAAAGTTCCCATTCACTACATATCGCCCCTTTTTTTAAGTGGAATAGTTCCCGAGTGCTCGGCGCGGTTTTCAAGGACGGACTGTATTGGGAGCAATATTTTTGATAAGGGGTAGTGAGAAATAAAAAAATATATAAAACATGAAAGAGTAGGAATGTAATCTAGCAGCTAGCACTAACACACTTTAGATTTTGTTATGAAAAAAGATACAGGTTATAAAAATCTATGTAATTATCTTTTTTTTTTTTTTCAAAAAATAAGCCATCCCTTTGTACATATTCAACAATGATAAATTTAACAAATTACGGGATGACGTATGTGAAAAGTACAAAACAACCCACATGGGTAAACATTCATTTTGGTATATACACAAGAAAAATAAATTTGGTTAATAATAAATTAAAATAAAAATATAAGTAAAATATTTACATAAAGGTAATGGAAAAAAAATAAATAAAAAAAAAACTAAATGAAAAAAAGAAATATATATATATATATATATATATATATATATATATTATATATATATATATATATATATATATATATATATATATACTAGCTTAATACCCGGCGTTGCCCGGGTGCTTATTAATACAACATAGCATTCAGGGAAAAAAAGTTTGAAAGAGTTCTATTCATATGGGTATAAAATAATTTGCATCAATCTGTCTCTTAGGTACAAACTTTGAAAAAAACTGAAATATTACAGAAAGTTAAACGTTTACAGAAAAATAGTCTTATCAAAAGGTAAAAATTAAAGATAAATGTCTGTGCTTTGCCGCGTCCACTGGCATGAAATATATGCACATGGAAGTGAAAAAATTGCATCAATTTCACCCGCCAAATTTAAAATATTAACTTTTCTCTATTAATTGTTCCCACCTACAAAGTAAAAATTATTATAACTCAGAAATAAATCTATTTCTCGTTCTGAAGGCTTATCTCCATTACAGACGCAACTGTCATCGCATTGCAAATTTGAAATTCAAATCCGTGGTTCTTTTTATAAAGTCCACATGAATTATGATTGTTTTTTACTTATTTCAATGCTAAAAGGAAATAGGTGAGCCTTAAATTGAAGATGCATTACTTTAATCGTAATCATTGTTGGAAAATACTTATATTTAAAAATCTTAAATTTCATCAATTTGAATGCTAAAAGGCCTATCTCGATCACATTATAAATAGGCTAGATTCCTATAAAAGGGTCATTTTTTGACAAAAAATTTAAATTTGAGCTTTTTAGATTTTTTAAAATTTCAAGACCCCGCCTATGAGAATTCTAGGGCATCAAGGAACCTCTGTGTCAAGTTTGATGAAAATCTGACGCAAACTGTGGATTTGTATAGAGAACAAGTATATATACATACACTCATTTTTATAGATATACATATACATATATATATATATATATATATATATATATATATATAATAAAACATTATAATTAAAGAAAAAAAAAAGAAATGTAGATAATTAAAAAAAATAAACAGAAGAAAGAACAAGAAAAAGGTGCAGTTAATAAATTATCTGTAGTTATGTAATTATCTGCGAAATTCAAAAGCTGAAAGTGCAGTCAAAAGTATTAGAGTTGTTGAAAATATTCAGCTGTATTATTTTCGACGAAAATCAAGCTCATTCACGGTATAACTCTTTAGTTTTTTTTTTTTAATCAAAAGTATCAGATAAGTGTTACTAAAAACTACAATTTTTAAAAAGTCAGGTGTGCTTTTTCTTTGAAGACATTCTATTTATACAAACCCTATTTTAAAGAAATATCCACCACGAAAATTTTATAATTTATTTAAAGGGTTTTTGTCTGGGAATAATAGTTAGAGGAATACGTAACAGGGCACGAATATTGCGGATTTTTTTCGAATTTTTATTTCGAAATTCAAAGAATATTTTAATAATAAGGAAATAATCAATACCGAAAGAGGTCCTTTTTTAGCTAGTGGCATGCAGAACTGAACAATGAAGTAGCTTATTCTGCATATTTTGATAAACAACAAAAAAACTAAAGTAGTTTGATTTCGGTGAAAAACTAGAATCAAAATCAACCAAGCAGAATTGTTTAATAACTTGTTTTATATGTGGTTTTTCTTTTCTCTATCGAAGGAAGGAGACTATGTTATTGAACCTGGAAATTAATTAAAATTAACCGAAGTAGTTCGCTCTACTAAGCAAATAATTTCAAGGAGAAAAAACTGACCTCAACAAAAGGGATCAATTTTCATTAAGCAAAAAAAAAAGGTTTTGACGAGAATTGAATAGCTTGTCACGGTTTTATTACTCAAACATTTTAAAAGTAAAGCCAAAAAATGCACGATTGCAATAATCCTTACAGAATTTATCTGATCCGGTAATTTTTAAAACAGGCCTATTTTTTTTTCATCTAAATGGCAACAGTTAATTCTTTTTTAAACCAAAGCAAAGAAACCTGCTGTTGGACGAAGTTATTTGAAGTGTTTGCCACTGTTTGATTTTCTTAGATAAAACCTTCCACGTATTTACCTATACGTCAAGTCGTCTCTGATCTTACTGAAATAGCGGTGATAGGTAAGACAACAATAAGGGGAAGAGAAATCAGAAGCATTTTGAGCCGTATCAAACAACGTAGAACGATGCTGATTTCAAATCGATAGTTTAGTTGAATGTGCCAAAAGGATAGCAAATGCAAGTTTTTAAATTGGGAAACTTCGGAAAGTTCCCACTCACAACCCATCACCCCATTTTAAAATGGAATGGTTCCCGACTGCTAGGCACGGTTTCCATGGACGGACAGTACTTGCTACTGCTTTCGAGAGTTTTTTCTTTTATGCAAAAGCTTGAGACTTAGTATTAACTACCGTGGCTACCTGCGATCCTTAAGTGGCTAGCTAGACGGGCGAAAAAGAGCGTACATGCAGAACTTACAATATCTGCCACTTCAGTCATTTGGCGCTGATCTCCTAGGGTTCGGTGCGACTTTTTAAAGGGACGGCTATAGTAATAACATGCGTGTAAAGACTTGATTTCTAGGAGTAAAACTGTTTCAGTCTTGATGAAAAAAAAATCAAAATACACAGTTATGTGTTCACAGTTTAAAACATTTATAATGCACATGAAACAATTTAAAGATTGTTTAAAAGTCATAACACATGCAGTCTTTGAAACTACATTTACGTAAAACATTACGTTTACATCTGATTTAGAAGATAGCTTTATATATTTGAGAGACAATCATTTATTTAAAGGATTACATTTTCATCACTTTCGTTTTAACCAGAGCTGCAAAAAGGAAAGCTGATTCTGCTAAAATTACATTTATAGAAGCGCCGAAGAAAATGTAAAAGTTCAATTAAAATGCAGTTAGATGCAGGCCCGTCCTTCCGAATTGGGGGAGGGGGTCACAGGGGGGTCAATTAAAATGCAGTCCCCCCCTGGGCGGACTGTATTTTACAGAAGGAACCACGAATGCAACGTCCCCCGCAGTCCCCCCAGGGGGGACTGTATTTTAATTGACCCCCCTCCCCCAATTTGGGGGAGGGGGTCAATTAAAATACAAAACCGTATTTTAGTTGACCCCCCCCCCTCCCCCAATTCGGAAGGACGGGCCTGCATCTAACTGCATTTTAATTGAACTTTTACGTTTTCTTCGGCGCTTCTGTATTTTAATTCCTCATATGTTAAAGAAAATTTTATTTTATTTTATTTTTATTTATTTTTTTAGGGTGAAATATATTCAAATAATCATGCCATATAAAAATAAAAGCAATAACCAATGAAAAAACTTGTTCCACAAAAATAGCCCGAAAACGAAGGAAAAATAAAAGATAGAAGGACAGATATTGAGATCTTAGCATGTGCAGCTCACCCAAATAATTCATTTTTCCCCCCAATCAATTCAAATTGCTTTCCTATTAAAATGTTGTATTTAACAGAAAATTAACGAATCTCAAAAAATAAATAAAGAAAAAATTTAAAAAAAAAGCTTAATAAAATAAAATAATATAATGAATATATGAATGAATTTAAACTTTTCAGAAATTCAGATCATTTTTAAGTAAAGACAATGAGCACACCAACGTTAATTAGAGCGCCAGTAACAGTTAGGAATTAAATTGCAAACTAAAATACAAAAAAAAAAAAAAAAAAAAAAAAGTGCCTGCGAAAAGAATGAAAATGGTTTTCGTCAATACTTTGCAATAGACACTCTAAAACAACATTCACAAAAAAAAAAAAAAAAGAGCACATGAAATTAATGTGCAATCAAGTATCGTGGGATGTGTTTCGATGAATAATGCATGAACAGAAAAATCACTTGAAAGAAATAACGCGGTTTTCACTGAAAAGCAAAGCAAAATCCAGACTGTTATAATAGAAATACGCGCAAATCAGCCCTAGGAGATCAGCGCCACAAGCGGCGACAACGGTAACTTCGCCCTGTACGAGATTTCCTTTGTTCTCCGGCGCGTCTGGCTAGCCGCTTAAGGATCGCAGGTAGCCATGTTTCCACTAAGCTACTTCCGTAAACTACTAAAGTACATGGAAGAAAGTAGTAATTCAAAAAGCCTCAATTTTCATTGGCAAAGTAAAATGCTACATGGACAAAGTTATTCGCGTTACAATGCAAACTTTGGCGGTTTTACTACTATAACTATCGCCTGGGAGAGCCGCTTTGGCTTCTCAATGCTGTTGGCAACTCCGGAGTTAAGCGGGACAGCAGGAATTTGTGCATCATAACCGCAGTCTTAATAGTACGCAGAACAGGGCAGCCTTAACAGAGAGCAGAAGTTCTGCACAGGTCCAACTAGTACAAGAAATGATGTAAGAATTTATATTAATGTGCTACAAGTTAAGGACATACTTTTAGAAGTCAAGTTTTTAGCATCATTGGCTCCTAATTATCTCTATATATAAAAATGATTGTGTTTGTTTGTTTGTACGTTTGTAACCGCTGGCCAGAAGCCCTCACAGCACCTACAGACCTGAAACTTGGCACAAAAATTCGAACGTATCCCCGTGTAATGCATCTTGAAGGCCAAATTCTAAATTTCGAATTAGTTATTTTTAAATTAATTAATTAGTCTCATTTTTTGTTTTGCCGCCATAATTCAGGGGGGAAACCTTCCCCCACCCCATAACATTATGCATCGCAGGAAAGGGTTTTTTTTTCTGAAAAAGAAAAGTTTTAGCACTTTTCCCTCCGCTAATTAGAACAGGAGATATTAATTAAGCAAATTTAGTCAATTTTCAAGGCTTAACTCTGTACGCAAAACTGAAACACTAGGTCCATTTTCCGGATCAGCTGCTCTTCTGTCCCTGAAGTTATATTGGGATTTAAATTTGCGTACAGAGATAAGCCTTGAAAATTGACAAAATTTGAATAATTAATATCGCCTGTTACTTAACTTTCTGTCTTTCTGAATTATTTGGCGAATTGATTTAAACTTTAACATGACTAAGTGGAATTTAAAAGATTGTGGATCACAGTTGAATTAAAAAATATAATAATTTTGCTTCAGAGGGCTGGAGTGAATTCAAATTTATTCAGCTGAGTTCCATTTAATGCACGGGCATCGCCGTGCGGGTACTGCTAGTTACATATAAATTTAGATGCATTGCTCACATTAAAGTGACGACAGTCTAATATTACAGCATATGACGCACTAGGTAAAAGATACAAAACCTCTTTAATCCCATCCTTTGTACTCCTAACGATCAACTAACGTTCTGCATTAAAAAGCAAATATACGGCTACGCTTTATTTTCACCGCGAGGGTAATTTTTAAATAAAATAACCTTTTTTTTTATAAGAAGTGTTTGATTAGTATTCTGTAATAGTTACTGTAATGTACTGCATGTAGGTTACTATTAATTATTGGACAAATATCTGGTTCCAAATGTTTAATACAGACAATTATTTTAATTAAATATAATTTTCTTCTATATTTATTATATGGTATAATTGTGTATAACCCAAAGGAAAATATTTTATGTAATTATAATTATAAAATGAATATTTACAGCATAATTTATCATAGGCCGAAGCGGCCGAATCACATCTCATACTTCGGAAATGGCGATTCTTCGTCCTATATCTAGTAGTTACCTACAGTTCGTTCGCGGAACAGTTACACTGTATGTTCACAAGGATTTGCGGCATTTGACTTCGTTAATCACGTGTTTGGCTTGAGCAAGAATAAATTGGCGTCAAACAGTCGGCGAATGCGAATCCTATTGGTTGACTTTTTTTTCCTGTCACAGGGAAATTCCCATAAGTAGCATAGGGGCAAACCTTCTGGAAACTTGTTTGTTTACTTTTAGTCTATCTCACCCGCAAATGGACTTTAGTTTTAATATTCACCCCACGATTTATAAGTCCACAAAAACGTCATTATTTCACTGCCATTATAGAATCCCATTTCTTTGACATTACGAAAACAAAACATTTCTCATGGGACAGAGGGATAAAATAGAGAGATTAGATAATGCTCCAAAAAACGTGAAAAATTTACGAACTAATGCAAATAAAATTTCAAAATGATTATTTTGAAAGTTATTCAAATTTTCGCTACCGATAACACCCTACAGTGATTCAATTTCCAATGTATACGTGTTCAGCAAAGTAATTTGTACTTTATATATATATCTTATCCCGGATAAATGGGTTTTGAATACAAATTTTATTTTAAAAGTGGAATGTATCTTTTGGGGCTTAGCTCTGAGAAGAAATATTCTACAGTATTTTTACTTAAAGAATATAAATATGTTTGTAGTCATGAAAGGATAGTTGAACATTGTGATGAGATATCTTTTTCAAAATACATTCGAACCTGCTTATTGAAATAGCCATTTTGACAAGAAAACATTTTAATGGGCGGGATATGCCATTAAAATAATACATTACAACGGTTTGGTTAATTGAAAATGTATTATATTAAGCGAGATATTCTTTTAACCGATATTCTAATAAGCAGGCCCGACTGTACGTTTAAAAGCAATTTAGCAGCATTTTTTTTTTTTTTTTTTTTGCAGAAGCTTTAGAAATATTCATTTATTCATATGATGTTTAATAAAAAAAGAAAAAAAAACTTACTTTGTGAAAATCTTACTAATAATTTAAACAAATAAGAATTTCTGCAAAATGTCGAATAATGTTTCTTAACTCATCAGGCAGCTAATCCAGTTTAAAAAATTCATTAAACAAAAGCTGCATTGCAATGTTAAAAGTTACACTACTGTCAATTATTTATCAATTATTTATTCATTGAAAATAAAATAATTTTGGAAAAAAAATAGAACCGACTTCAGTTGGAAATTGCTCTAAAAAGTAAAAAATAATTTTTTTCTTTGAACACCATCGAAACTACTTTTAAACATAAGTTTTGAAGTCGGCGCAAAAGCAATGTATAGAATCATACGCAACTATAATTCAACTATATACATTTTAATGGATCCATTTTCTTTAAAAGCATTCGCATACATTTCATTCATTACCACACATTCGTGTAATGGTACAAATATTCTGCTTTTAATTTTCAATGGTTTCTCCGAAAAATGTTGGTAAAATATGGTTAAATATCATTTGACCTATCTTTTTTGCGCCGACTTCAAAACTTATGTTTAAAAGTAGTTTCGATGGTGTTCAAAGAAAAAAATTATTTTTTACTTTTTAGAGCAATTTCCAACTGAAGTCGGTTCTATTTTTTCCAAAATTATTTTATTTTATTCTTTTTAGTGTAAGTGTACTTATGAAATAAGGTAATGTTTCCATTACAGAACTTCACCTAATTTTCTTAAGTAAATGCTCCATAAAATAAACTGAAAAAAAAGGAAGAAACTATCAACGCGTCTAAAATTATAAACGATTGACACTAAAAAATAATCTTGTTATTCTCCGGTATTTATTTGTGTACAAGATTTTAACACATACTACGTACGTTACCGCTAATGAGTTTCATGTTAGATTTAGTTAAGCCTTGGTTCAAATTTTTCATCATGATTACTATTAATATTGCTGTTGCGAGGCAAAAAATTTTTGCAACAATGGATTGAAAATTTAATTATTTAATGGGGAAATTACATGAAATTTACTGTTTTCCATAATAACTTTTTTTCTACTGAACAAATATCGTCATATGAGTACCTGGTACCTAAGTTACACCATTTCCTATCGATTTTAAAAAAATCGTCCAAATCGGTTCAGTAGATCAGCTGTCATGTGCGAACAAACAAAAAAAAAAACCATACGCTTTGAATTGATAACCTCCTCCTTTGTTGAAGTCGGTTAACAAGAAGTCAATGAAATATTTTTCCGAAAATGCAAAAATGTATAATCATAAAACAATACTATCGTTACGCATAAAATTTTCTCGAATGATCACATTTTTGTTTACTACTTTTCTGCTTATAATTTTTAAGATTCAAATCTAATTTTACAATATTTTAAAAATTAATAATTTTGTACCTTAGAGAAAGTATATTTGAATTATTGATCACATTATAATGTTTTTGAGTAAGATATTTCATATTTCATTAAATAAGTAATCGGTATTTTTTTAACATAAATTTAGTATGAAATCTATGATTAAACAATCAAACTTAGTATATTACTTCAAATATGTCTTGAATGGAAAAACAATTGAAGATAGCAATTAAATTAAATTTTACAATACAAATTTGAATTTCAGTTTCTTAAATGACTAATTTTGGTGGCTTTAATCTTCCTTCTTCCCTGAGTAGAGAAAATAGTTTTTTTTTTTTTTTTTTTTTTTTTTTTTTTTTTTTTTTTTTTTTTGACGCACATGATAATGATGGTTTAAATTATGATGGTTTCAATTTTTTTTCAAATTAATGTTGAATTTTTAATGCATATATAATAACACGAATTGCATAAAAAACGTTTGCTTTGTAACTTCGATTTTTAAATACATTATTTACTTTTCATAATGAACACGTTAATTTAACATTTAGTTTTCTTTCGTATTACATTCAAATTTATAAGTTATTAACTATATTAAACTAGCCGGGTACCCGGCTCTGCCCGGGTTTTTGCCACGTAATATGTATGTCAGTGAAACTCATTCATAATTTTTTCAACATTAAAGTGCACCTCTATATACATAAATGGCTACTTCTGTCAACAATGGCTATTTTTCTGTCTGGATAACTTAAAAAAACTGCATTACACACCCTAAGTACAAATGCAAGCTACAAATAATGTTGTGTTAGCGGATCTTTCAAAATAATTTTCAAGAAGGTAAAATCTTACCTGCATTCCGCTTCATGTCGGGCGCTTGCAATCGTGTGGAGAGTATTCAGAAAAGAGAAATCATTTTCATCAAATATTATATTTAAAACAAACTATTTACATATTAGCTATTTACATTCAAAACTGCAGCAAAAAAACAGATCAGAACATTCCATCACAAATTAATCGCGTCTAATCGTTCTATCAATTTTTTATTATTTTTTATCGCGTTCTCATTTCAGTTCAGTTCAGTTAATTTTATTCAAAGCAGGAAAAGTTAAAAATAACTTGCAGACGATCGGAATGTCAGTTGCAAGATCCTCCCACCTTGAGTTCTGCACCTATGAAGAACTCAATCTGTGGCGGAGCTAAGTCTCTCGGGTGGTTTTACTGTTCGTCCACTTCGCGTTACCACTGATTCCTGGTTCTTATGAGTGATGACTTTGTCTCTCAAGACCATGCCTTCAGCATCTTCTGATATTTCTAAACTGTACACACGTTGTACAGGTCGCGTGAGGATTCCGGACTTTGTTTTTATTCTCGCAACGCTGATAATTCCGTCTTTGCCTGGTAGGACTTCAACAATTCGCCCAATTGGCCACTGAAGCCGTTTTAGGTTGTCTGATCCTATCAGAACAATTTCGCCAACAGAGAGAGGCTTTGCTTCTTTCGAACATTTTCTTGTATATTGTAGCTGTCCGAGGTATTCTTGCCGAAATCTCCTTCGCAGATCTTCCCGTACTCGTTACAGATATAAATATCTTTTTCGCATATTATAAGTGACATCTACCTTATCAATATCTGGTACTCCGCATTCTCTGATTTCTTGGAGGAATATCGAAGGTGAGAGTGCAACCAAATCATTTACATCTTCTGATAAGTACGTTAAAGGTCTTGAGTTTATCAGACTTTCGATATCACACAATACTGTGTTCAGCTCTTCATAAGTCAACGAAGCTTGACCTAAAACTCTGCGCAGGATTTGCTTTATCGTACCAATCAGTCTTTCCCACCACCCACCCCACCAAGGGGCTGAAGGTGGTATGAACCTCCATGTAATTTTCTTTAGCGAGGATTGTGGTTCTATTTTCCCCCAATCCAGTTTGCTTAATTCACTGTGGGCTTTAACAAAATTTCTTCCATTGTCGCAATATAGTATTTCCGGCCTTCCTCGTCTAGCAATAAATCTTCTTAATGCTTGTTAAAATGATTCTGCTGTTAGAGATGTTATTAATTCTATGTGCACTGCGCAATAGACTGCACACGTGAAGAGAACTATCCAGGCTTTCGTTCCGTCTCTCAAATATGGGTGATTCTACGCTATTTGAATTCAGACGGCCAATGGAAAAACTTCATGAAAAACTGATTTCATTAATGTTTTCGTATGCTTAAGCATTACAGACAATTATCTTTTATATGAACCACCCAATTAATTCACTACAATTATTTTATTTTAGCATTTATAGCTGAAAAGAGTCATAAATGTATACTACCCTGGCCTGTCCAAATTCTAGTTTTTATACAAACATGTTCGACATTCAATTTTTGCTAACTTGGCAGAATGTTTTTTGCCATTATCATACACTTACTTTAACGGAGAAACATATTTTATCATTAAACATTGAAAAAATATTTATTATTATTTAAAAAAAATACACTTTTCAACGGGCCATATCAACAGTGTCACCTTCACCTGACGAATTTCAAGGACTGAAATTTAGCAGAAAAAATGCATAATGATGACGTTGATTGCGAATAACCAGTGTAATACTGAGTAAAGTTAAACGTAAGCAAAGAGGTTTTTAAAAATTTGAATATTATTGCATCGGTTCTCGTTGAAAGTGCCTCAAAGCGTACTGCGCCAGTCGCTGTAGTATTTCCCCTGGTAAGTATAACTTTTTATATTTCATCATTACATAAGTGTGCTTATGTATAATGCAATGCTCATTGTGTGCAGACATCACGGTTTACGTGAAGTTCTGATAAGAAGAATGCGCGATGTTGTTTTTATAGGTAATGTGTGATTTTGATTAATGTGTGAACTTGGCAACCGTAATCAAGTTTTGAGCGTATTAGAGCCCTGTAGATTCTTAACATGGACTCTGTATCGGCACCCCAAGAAGTGTTAGCTAAAACCTTAAGAATGTTTAATTTTAATGTGCATTTCTTTTTTAGCTCCTGTATATGCGGCAAAAATTTGAGTCTATTATCAAGAGTAAGGCCAAGGAACTTTCCTTGATCTTTAACAGTTATGGGTTGATTATTAAGCAGGAAGTTCGGGTCAAGATGAAGCACTCTCTTACGGCAGAAATGTATGCAGAAGGTTTTTTGGGGAGAAAAAGAAAAGCCATTTTCCTCTGCCCATTGAGAGACTTTATTAATGGCTATTTGAAGCTGCCTTTCAATGATACTCATGTTCAGGGACGAGAAAGAGATTTGAAAATCATCCACGAACATAGTACCCTTGATGGCAGGGGGCAGTTGTTCGATTAAGCTATTAATTGCAATTACGAAAAGAGTTACGCTCAATACACTTCCTTGGGGTACACCTTCTTCTTGGATGAAGGTATCCGACAAAACAGACTTGACGCGTACACGAAAAGTTCGATGTTTGAGAAAATTGGAGATAAAGATAGGTAGGTTACCTCGCAACCCATACTCGTGTAGAGTTTTGAGGATCCCATATCTCCAAGTACTGTCATATGCCTTTTCTATGTCAAAGAATACGCTCACAAGATGTTTACGTTTAAGAAATGCTTCTCTGATAGATGTTTCAAGAAGCAGCAAGTTGTCTATGGTGCTCCTATCGCGCCTGAATCCACTTTGAAAAGAAGATAGTAAATGATTTGACTCCAGAATGAAAATTAGTCGGGCGTTAACCATCCGCTCCATTAATTTACAGAGGCAACTAGTAAGGGCTATTGGTCTATAGCTTTCAGGTTGATCAGGTGGTTTATTAGGTTTGAGTAAAGGTATTATTATCGCTTTTGTCCAGGATGATGGTAAATTGTGCTCAGTCCAGATTCTATTAAAGAGATAGAGTATGTTTTCTAAAGAGGTCTGATTCAAATTTTTTAACATGATATTATGTATTTCATCAGGACCTGGTGAGATATTACGGGTTTTTTGCAATGCTGTAAGAATTTCTCTAAAAATGAATTGGGTATTATAAAAATCTAAAATATTTGACCTAAAATTAAGGATTTTTCGCTCCTTAAGTACTTTCAGAGATAAAAAATTTGATTTATAGTTTTCTGCCTTGGAGACGTCTTCCAAATGAGTCCCCGAGCAGTCGGCCACTTCTTTAAGATCAGATAATATTTGTTCATTTTTCTTTAGAATGGGAGCACAGCTTGTTTTATAGTTTCCAGCGATTTTCTTATTTTTTTTCCATACGGTTTTAGATGGGGTGGACGTCGTGATTGTGCTGACATATGTGCGCCACGAGTCTCGCTGGCTTTTCCGCCGAATCCTCCGAGCTTCATTACGAGCTTGTTTGAGTGCCACAAGATTTTGAGTGGTTGGATATCGACGAAATGTGTTCCAGGCTTTTCTCTGTTTCTTATAGGCTGCCTGACAATCAGAGTTCCACCAAGGCTTAGGACATTTGACCCTGCCCTTAGTGGTTCTTGGAATAGCAATGTTCGCTGCATTTAGGATTATGTCTGTTACTCGCCTTACCGCTACATCAATGTCAGTTTCGTTCACAACTTCCGATGTTATTTCTGCCAACTGGGTAAATGCTGCCCAATCAGCTCGATCAAGGCGATAACGGGCTTGCTGCTGCTCATTGTAGCCGCAGCGTCCAGTAAATGTTAACTTGATCGGGAAGTGGCTACTGGTATAGAGACCACTTTCCACCTCGAAATCCCAGTGTGGCAGTAGCGAAGGTGAACATATTGACAAATCGATGGCATGGTAAGTCTGCGTTGGAAGATGGAAATATGTATTTTCACCGTTGTTAAGAACGCATAGATCGTTGTCACCAATAAAATTTTCTATTATCAATCCTCTGCTGTTTATGTCTAGACTACCCCAGAGAGGATTGTGGCCATTGAAATCCCCCAAGATGACAAATGGGGTGGGAGTTGATCGATCAATGTCTGCAATTCCACGCTTCTCAAATCGTAAGAAGGTGGAATGTACTTAGAGCAAACTGTGATGAGCGAGTGAAGGTGAACACGCGCAGCTACTGCCTGAAGTGACGTATTGATGTTGAGCTGGCTAGATGCGTAATCAGTGGAGATTAGCATCGCCACTCCTCCACAACGACGGTCACCTGACAAGCAGTCCTTGCGGTGTATCTCGAAACCTTTCAACCTCGGTCTATCAACAGGCGACATGAATGTTTCTTGCAGACAAAAAATGACCGGTTGGTGAGTTTCGACAAGATCTTTGACGTCCGTGATATTATGCGAGTAACTCTGACAATTCCAAGAAAGAATGCTCAGGGACATGGAGAGAAAAAGGAGGAAAAACGGGCAACTCATTTGGCTTGGACATCCGTCCATCCTTCATCTTCGGATGAAGGAATATCTTGAAATTCCACATCCTCCACTTCGTTATGAGTGGGGAGATGAGAAGATTTAGTGAGTGTAACTTGCTTGCTGGTTAGCAAGAAGTCCTCTTTTTTAAAATTAAAATTTTTTGGAGGCCTCTGCTTAGAGGTAGTTCAAATTTTAACCCGCACTTTTATTATTTTCTTTTTTTTTCAGTACATTTTTTTGAATTTTGTGTATTTGGTATATTTGAAAAAGGTGTTTCAGCAGGTTTTATATTTACCATTTGTGCCTCTTTATTTTCATTTAATTTCTTCGGGGAGGGTTTTGCGTTTTTAGATTGTATAGTTTTGGGTTTGGAAGGTTGATCAGCAATAGTTTGGCCTTGTGCCTCTGTTTGTGTGCTAGTGCTTTTACAAACTTTTCTGACTGCTGCGGCATAGGAAAATCCAGTTGTAGGAGTACGAGAATCTACAATGTTTCGTGCCTCAGGATAAGATAGATTTTTTGTCGTTTTTATGACTTGGATTTCTTTCTCAAGAAGCCATTTAGCGCATTTTTTAGAGTAAGAGGGATGATCTCCCTTGCAGTTGACACATTTAAATTCCTTCGTGCATTCATTGCTATCGTGGCCGGGCTCAGAACATCTGGCACAAGTATCTGTACCACGGCATGATGGCTTGGAATGACCGAAGCGTTGGCATTTAAAGCAACGAAGAGGATTTGGAATGTATGGTCGAACTGGGCAAGAGAGGTAGCCAACTTTGACGCGTGATGGGAGGTCAGGAGTACTAAACTTTAAGATGACATGTTTAGTGGGTAGTATTTCTCCGTTGCGTCTGATGGTAATTCGTTTAACTCCACTTACGTGCTGGTCTTTCATCTCCTCTAAGATTTCCGACTCCTGAGTGTAGAGGAGATCAGGTTCGGAAATGATTCCCCGAGAAAGATTTAATCTGGAATGTTCAGCAACAGTGACTAAATATGAGCCTATTTGTTTCATGGATAATAGAGGTTTAATTTGGTTTTGCGCTTTTATTTCGAGTAGTAGTTCGCCGCTGCGTAACTTTTTTACAGATTGAAATTCTCCTATTTGATGTACAAGGGCTTTATTAATAATGAATGGGGACACTTTAGTCAGATTCATGTTTGGGTCTGTGCGCTTGATTAAAAAGAACTTTGCAGTACTGTTCGAATTCGTTTGACGCTCCCCACAAGGGGGAGAAAGGTTTTTAATTTCATAATCCACAATTGGACCGGAGAACTGGGGGGAAAAGTGGCGTCGAGCCCCTGCGTAGCCCCCCTACACAGGGGTAAGGTTGCATACGACAGGGTTCGCCAGCTAGCCCTGAAGCCTCCCGTATGATATACCGCTTGGCCCCGGTACCACGCAGCCATCGGCACGGTTGACACACCTTGGCTTGGGTTCGAATCTGTGGAATCAAAAAGTCCGACTGCAGTTGGAACTTTTTCTTCTTCCCCTCTATTTGTATGAGGTGGTACAGAATGTTTTGGCATTCGCTTCGAATCGAAGTTGAAACTTTCTTTCGCTAAAGAAATCCTTTCCTCGCCTTCAACTTCCGTTTTCAAAAAATTCATTAGAGAGGTCAGTTTATTAAATTCTTTCGCATTTTCAATTTTTAGAGACATGCTTCTTTCCCATACTCTAATAATTTCTTCTGGTAAACAACTCTCAACTAATGGATATAAAATCGAAGCATATTTATCGGAAGTAACACCGAGAGAATTTAATGGGCGAATATGCGATTCCATTTTATCATATAAATTACCCAGGCGCATCTTCTTCTG
>JAXGGA010017584.1:0-23957 GCA_038373865.1 Uloborus plumipes | reverse complement strand
ATAAAAACCAATTATCAAAATCTATCTAATTGAGTTAAAAATTTTTGGTATGGAGGAAGCAAATTGAGATGTCCATCGAATCAAATATTCATGCTATCAACAATACATAATGAACTTGAGTAATTGTCGTTAATTAGTGACCAGGAATTACCCCAGAGATGGGGTAATTCCTGGCCACTTACGGGGCAATTATTGGTCACTCAAATGATTGATGAAAATGCATACATTTTGTAAGCACATTATTAATACAAGTTATTAAACTAATTAGATAAAGAATTTATTTATATATATAGCTAATTAAGCACTGTATTTAGTTTTTTTAAGGAAGAATGCAATTGTTTTCAACATAATAGCTTTACTTAATAAAACTTAGCCAAAATACTTTTTATACACTTTGTATGCAATAGCTACAGCTTTTATATCTGTTGTGAATGAATCTTCACCTACCAAATAAATAGGTCCATAAAAAATATGGTGCACATGCACCATACACACTGAGCACATGCTTCTGTCTGTTATGAACAGGTTAATGTGAACAGTTAAGTGAATAGTACAATGCAGTTACAATTAAGTATTTTTCTTAGTATAATTAAGAATAATTATTAAAACTTATAAAATAATTGGATGAAATTTAACAAAGAAAAATTCAGTATATTGTATACTTATCATTAACAGATAAGAATGTTACATTGCGGTTACAGTTAACTTTGCAGTTAAGGCTCACAGAGTTACATATAGTTTAAATCAATAACATATGTCAATAATAGGTGAAATAATAATCCATAAATATTAAAAAAAGGACTGACCAGGAATTACCCCACTGACCAAGAATTACCCCAGTAGCCAGGGGCATTATTTGGAGCCTTCCTGCAAATTATTCAAAACAATAATGGTAAATTCAAAACTATTTTTCAGTAACTGACATGGTACCTAATTCAACCAAAAAAACGGAAAAGAAAAATATTCAGAAGTTTGAGTTTGATCACGATCTTTGTACAAATGTATCAAAACTAAGGCCAATCTTTTTTTACGAAATTTAAGAAGCGATTTTAAAAAGATTTTTTTTTTCAAACTAAATACACAGTCAACTCATAATTAAGTAATGAATTGCAATGAAGATAGTTCAGAGTACCTCTGTGATTTTTTTCATTTTGCTGAAGGATTATTAAGACATAAAAAGGACTGTGACCAGGAATTACCCCAGAAACTTGCTGACCAGGAATTGCCCCGGGTGACCCTAGCTATTTTATCACCATAGTTGAACTTAGACGTCTTTCAATCATACTAACGTTGTATAAACGTCAGAAAAACTGCTATGTGCAAATGTTCTGGCCTGATAAAAACTTTCTTCCTGTATATTTTTTTTGACATTTGTCTATCGTTCAAACCTGACTGCGAAAAGACATTGAAATTCTTGCATCGTTGGAGATCTTTGCGTCGGAAAGCAACTCACGTACAAGTTGTCTTTTACAGAAATTCCACGGTTTCAAATACCCTGCAAAAATCGAATTTACTTCATATTTTTTATTCATGTCATATATTCTTCTTCTCGCAATCTTTAGCAGAAATATTTTTAGGTTGATTTATTTTAAACAATTTCCACCCAGACACATGTCACCGAGTTTAACGAGAAAGCGAAAGTTTAAAACGTTATTTATAAATTCCGTTAAATGTATGGGGAAAGAAAAGGACTGGAAAACAGGAAGTTCCGTCCAGAACTTGAACGAGCCTATGTTCTCGTTTCTTGATATTCGCTTTCTAGCACCTAAACAATATTGTCTTACTTGTTGAATTAATTAAAAATCTGGTAATCTTAAAAATCTCAAATACATTTATTTTATTTTTAACAGTACGTGAATAATACTCTTACTAAGACAAAAATTTAAGTTACGCATCTTAAAAAAACATTTCACGTCGATTAGCAATTACATAAAGAAAACCTCATAAAACCCAAGTATAATTTCTTAAACTTAACATAATTCCACTGAGTACTTTTAACATTCGAGGAGCGATAAAAGACCTTTTTATTGAACACGTATCTTCTTCTACATGAGAATAAAAATACATTATTACGTGATCACAGTTACAGTTGGTTTTCGGATTTTGTTGGTTCTTAAAAGGTTGCTATTTCGAGATTAAATTCACCTCCACGACCTACATCATAGGGCGTTATTGATCCACCCTGGTGTATTTCTAGGCTGCCACGGATTGTTTCCGTTCTCATGTATAAGTCGAAAAGGATTTTGGTGAGATACGGAAATATTTCCGATTTGACGTCTGATCTTTCTGATTTTGTCTGCAGTCTTTTTTCTTTCTTTTTTATGGATGTTCCATTTGATAATAAAACATGTGCAATCTTTTTGAGAAATAGTGTTATTTGACATGAAACATAATTTCTAGCATTCAAATACTTTATGGCGGCGTGGTCCAAACTTTTGCTCCCAAAGGACCAATCAAACTTCAGTATACGAATGTGGGAACTAGAAACACAAAAGTAAAAAAACAGATTTTTTTTTTTTGAGTAGTAAACTTTTATTAGGTATAAATTTATAAGATTCAAAGTAAAATGTTTCTTAAAAAAGTCCAACATACTAGTTTAAATAAGCTTTATTTTACAGTTCATAACTTAAAACACTGCGATGAATGACACGCTTTCCTAACACAAGTTTAACAATGTCCTTAAGTCCTTGTGTAAGTTTATGAACTGTCATTAAAGGAGAAAGGATGATCGTAAGGTATTGAAAAATAATCTAACTACTTAAAAAGAATCTTGAACGGTATTATTTTAAATCTTGAAGTTGTCAAAATTATAAACATTTCTTCTCCAAATGGAAAGTAATATAATCTTCTCCCCCAAATAGCGCAACAGCTAACAAAAATGAATAGGTGGGCTGTATGCTACCCACGTGTTGGGTCATGCTGTTTATGTTATAAGCATAAGACTGATTTTAATATAAAACAAAGACGGCTTAAAGAATTCAAACAAAAAAAACATTATTATTATTATTACATTTTAGTTTTTTTTTTCTTTCAGTGTTTATAATTAGTTCGAGCACTGAAATTTTTTGCACTAGCCTTAATAAAAACTAGCTGTCGTGGCCGTCACGAAACTTTCTTCTATATCTATCTTATGAATTCCAGTTACAAAATAAAATACGTACTCGCCTGAATAATTGGAAACAGCTCCAATTTCCCTATTCTCGTAATAACCCTGCAAATGCAGAATCAATGAGCGAAATTGGAAATCATTACAAAAGCCTTGTTTAGATTAATTGCAAACATTTTATTTGTTAGTAAAAAGAAATTGGCAACAGTTAAAAATTTCAAATCATTGAAAGTTTTCAGCTGTTTTGATAATTAAATAGCGTCAAAGCGATTTTTAATGAATTAATTTTTCGCATTGTTGACTAAGCGCAAAAATTGCCCCACCCTCCCCCTGGGGCGATTGACGCCAAAATTTAATCTATGCTTGCTTCCATATTGGGTTAGTGTTATTCCAAATTTCATTCAAATCTCAGCAATATTTCTCGAGAAACAGTAGGTGCAATGACAAAATAAGCACTTTTGATTGCTCCACCCCCTTTGAGATATTGACACACAAATTGAATCAGCACCTGTACTTAATAGGGTCTACCTATGGACTAATTTTCGTTTGATTCCACCGGTTACTTCCTGAGATATAGCAATCACCCCCACGCAGAACACGTGCGAT
The DNA here is from genome assembly GCA_038373865.1 of Uloborus plumipes. Classification (NCBI taxonomy): domain Eukaryota; kingdom Metazoa; phylum Arthropoda; class Arachnida; order Araneae; family Uloboridae; genus Uloborus; species Uloborus plumipes. The sequence goes on along the minus strand of JAXGGA010017584.1, from coordinate 20,245 downwards.
TCCTCCACCCCCCTTTGAGATATTGACACGTAAATTGAATCAGCATCTGTACTCGGTAGGGTCTACCTATGGACTAATTTTCGTTTAATTCCACCGGTTACTTCCTGAGATATAGCAATCACCCCACGCAGAACACGTGCGATTGCTCCACCCCCCTTCGAGATATTGACACGCAAATTGAATCAGCACCTGTACTCAGTAGGGTTTACCTATGGACCAATTTTTGTTTGAGTCCGCCGGTTACTTCCTGAGATATAGCAATCACCCACGCGCAGAGTACGTGCGATTGCTCCACCCCCCTTGGAGGAATTCGCTAAACAAAGTCAGGTGCACTAGTTGACATGGTGGTACATATGTGCAAAAATTTTTGCTCGATTTCATGCAGTAGATTTTGCTCTAGCGCGGCCACAAAAACTTGTCACACACATACAGACTCACACACAGACAGACATTTTCCAAAAATGGTCGAAATGGACTCAGCGCACCTCAAAACGTGCAAATCCGTCAAAATTCGACATTCGAAAATTTTCACGAAACCAATACTTTCTTCTATATATTAGATATAGAAGAAAGTAAAAATCTGGAAAAAGGAATGTGATGGTTTTTCTGTAATCTAAATACTTAAGATTAGTCGGATAATGATAAAGCTCTATAGGTATTAAACATTATGCAAAATGAAACTAAAACAAGGACATACCTCAATTTTTAGATAACTACAGAGGAATTGAATTCAGACCACTATTTTCTTGTTGATAACCTCGTTTCACAATATTAAGGAAAATTAAGATGGTAACCGTTTCATTAGAGCCTAGGCTTAGAAAGCGTAGCTTTTGTATACTTCTAAAATATGTTCTGCATGGGAAATGTCGTCTGATAGTCTTGATACCCTGATGAGATTCATAAGCAATTGTAATTTGATATTTAATGCATGTGAAATAATACAAAATAATGCAAACGAAAAAAGCGCAATCTCATCTTTACTTTGAAATCAATGTTTAGGGGATAAGCTTAGTGTTGAGTCCAAAAAGAAATGAAATGATGATGAAAGAATACATAAAGGGTTTCATATTAACAGAGTAGTTAAGAGTGCTTCGTCCGCCCCCCCCCCCCCCCACCCCGTGATTGTACTTCCAAAACGAAACTTGTGTTTAGTAGAATAAACAGAAAGGTGGGTTCAACGAAAATCAGCTCTGCTCTGAAATACCTCCTCAAAGAAGAGCTCTTTTCTTTGCCAAGAATCAAGCACGAAAAAGTTTTATAATTACACAATTAGGTTTGTTGACTTACAATAAATCTACGAAGCGGAAGAATATTCGTAGGAAATATTATCAGATAATCTAATTTTATTAGAATTTTTTTCCTAGCGTCATCATCAGGATCATCTTCCTTACCAACAAGCATTTATCGGGGGACAATATCATACTAAAGTAGTTTTTCTCATCCAAATGCACGTACCCAATTAATTAATATCCGAAATACTACAAATGTTTCACTATTCTTGCTGTAGCTGCGTTTGCAATTGATTCAGTTATTTTTGTGCGCTTCTTATACTTTAGGAACATATTTCATTAAGTTATTAGCTGAAAATCATGGTTTGATGTAATATTTAACGCCGTAATAGTAAGAAGTAAATACTTTCAAGGTCAACTATTAATTTTAATCTAACTATTTAAAAAAATATATAATCAACTAATCTTTTAGCCATCCGTGTAATTATTTAGCTTCAGGTTGACGAAAGCATACCTCCCTGGCCATAGCTTTTGAAGAAATAGCAACACTAACGTTCTAAGAATACTCTGAATTTTTCACAAAAAGGATGAACTTCAGTTATACTTTTACATAAACTTTGTCTTTCTTAATTTCTTTAACATTTGTATTTTCTTGACTAGAGGATATTCAAAGGATCAATATCTCTATAAGCAAAAATTGTTTCCATTGCAGACGCTATTTTTAGTTTCTAATGTATAGTTCCAAATGCAATGTGAAAAAAGACAATTTTCTTCAGATTTTCACCTTTTCACTCTGTTGGAGAAACTAGGGAGGTTTGACAACAGAAGAGATTTGACCCACCCTTTCTTTTTCAGATTTAAACAATTATTCAACTAATAAGCATCGGATAGTAGTTATGCTATTATGTACAATTTTTCCAATGACCATTCATTAATTTGTATGACGGAACAAGTTAATGGGGAGTCGCAAACAATAACTGAAAGTTCGAAAATAAGGACCACCCCTAATACCGATACTGTTTCTGATACCACTCGGGTATCCGAGCCCGAGTAGATGCATCTATTTGATTTGAGGGCAGAATTGTTACGGCTTCCGTTTTTACTAGCACCAAAAAGGTGGAGGCTCGATTTAGCTCAACACACATGCCGTAAGACCCGCTTATAGGGCAGGATGACATTCACAATACATACGAGTATTCACGCAGAGAAAGGACACAAGAAAGAGAAATTACATCCATACCCGAACCTGAATTCGAATCTGGGGCCACGCCATCGGAATCAGACTCCTATGACCACTAGACAAGGTGGCCGGCCCTAATATATACACATAGACATATCGTAATGTTGTCGCAAAAGACCGAAATTGGAGACTATCGAATTTCTCTGGAATGCTATTATTCACGGGTTAATGTTGACATTTAATAGAATACCAAAGTACTGACTTTCACAGGAACACACACACTTACATGAATACATTTATATGTGTGGGGTGTTAAAAAGTGAAATGTCACAGAGAGAAACACGAATTACCACGGAAAAGGAGAAATGAGTACCAAAGCAAGTAAACTAATACCGTTAAAATGCACAAAATTCGTTGGAAGTTATAATCTTTCGTGTCTTACTTTCTCATGCTGAAAATATTTCACTAGAATTTACAATTATACCTGCTTGCTTGCTTTCCCGAAAAAAGCGCTTTAAAAACAGAATCGCAAAAGTTAAAGCTTGAACTTCAAACCTAAAGGTCGTAGAAAAGGGTTCCACCATTCATTATTTAAAATCCAGATCGAAAATAATTCCGATCCTCTCGTTAGAGCAAGATTACTGCCAGTCGTTAATGTTTAATGATGTCGAGAGTAATTACACCGACGGATCCGTGAAGAATCTTTGCACTTGAGTAAAAAGAATGAAGCAGGAAAAAGAAAAAATACACATTTTTCTGCATAGCAGACTGATTTGGAAGTGAAGGGGTAGCTGTTAAAAAAACTTGGATGGTGTTTGACTTAACTATTCTAAGCTTAGAGGATCAACAACTAGAATATTTATGGTAGCTAAAAATACGTGGGTTGTTTTCTGAATTTGTTGTTCACAATAATTGCAAACATTTTCGCTAAAAACCTATTTCAGGAGTATATGTTCTAACGTTGCTTTAATAATTAATTAGTTTAGTCAACAAGGTCAAAACATGTGAGAGAGATTTCTTAGGTTTAAATTTACATCTTTCAGGTTAAACTATTTATTGCTACGTCCTTGAAAGAGGGTGGTGAAAACTTTAAAAATATATATGCATTTAAAAGGCTGTTTAAAATTTATCTAATTTTAGAAAAGTTATTTCTTCTCTCTCAAAATGTGTTTTCATAAGAATATATCAAGGAAATAAAGTATTTCATAAAATATTTTTGCAAAGAATATATTACACCTTCTAGTATCCCAAATATACAATATTTAGTGGTGAAGCTTATTAGGGGTAAGTGATAAATTTGCAAGTGCATAGTTTGTGAAGCACTCAAATAACTTTTTTGAGCATGCAAAACTAAAATTCGCTTTCATTTTTAAGAGTAATATGTGAACCCAAAAGGAAAAAAAACATCTTTGCCATACATTTGTCTTTGAATAGCTTCAAGATATTTGAGTAGCAATAATAACCTTTTCACACAAACTTATTGAAACTTAAGGATATCTCAAAACACAAATTACTAACAATGGCCCGCCTATCTTAGGTAAATAAAACAGTAGCTCCAGGCGTTTAAAAAGTTTTGTTTACTTGTAAAACTTATTCAAGTAATGCTAACGCTTGCAACAGTTCAGTCAAATAACGAGTAACAAAAGATAGCTTGTTACAGAAAAGGATGTTTATGGGATGGAATTATGCAAAATCCCGCTCTTTAAAATGCTCCGATAACTTCCATAAAAGCATCGAAATTTGTTAATCATGGTGAATAAACTTTTCGTTTTCTGCATCTTGATTCGCAAAGGTCTCAGTTTAAGCGTAAAAAAAGCAAAGTGATTAGTATTAAAAATGTATGTTTGAGTATTTGCATGGATTGATTTTTTTTTTTCGTTCTACTTCATTATGTTAAAATGTTTCGTACGTTTGAAATCAGTTTACAAAGTATTCTGTCATTTACGATGATTCTCTTTAAAATCCTGGTACACATTTAGTGTATATTTATGGTACTACAGCTCAAATATAACTCTTACTTGCATATCAAATTTAAAAAAAAAATGTGACTTGTGTTTTATTCATTGCTCTATTAGTTTATCTTTCCTTCAGTCTGTACTTTATGTATTTATTAATTTAACTACATCAATTTTTTTCAGATTACGAAGGATACTTTACAGTTCTCTTAGAAATATTGCTTTGAATAGCATAAAACATTTAAAAAATAAATGTCATAGACTGTTAAAAATTATATTTTTTACCGAAAAACCAAGGTAATAAAACTAGAGTATCCAAAAAAAAAAAAAAAAAACGATATTTCTCTTTTTTTTAAGAAAAAAAAAAACAGCAAGAATTTTTGTACCAAAATGTCAGACAGTTTTGATTTTGAAGGATTTCGAATCGACTTATTTCTAAATTGTTTTTCTCTTCTACATTATCTACATCCATGGCAAGTTTCATGCCTGTAGTAAAGTGAAGTTTCTAGCTGTTCTTTTCTACCATAGCCCCTCTTCTACATATTGAGATGTCTGACTCAAGTATTTCGAATGTGCACTGTAGTAATGTATTGTGATTAGCACTGACATCAAATTCAAAGGAAATTTTTGTAAAAATCACATATTTTGAAATTAAAGCATTTTTAATAAACTATAATAAAAATTACGTACTGTTTCAATTTTAACTTTATTTATTTACGACCCCAATATTCAGATTTCGTTCAAACGTCCAGTAATAATTTTATAATGAAATGCTAGTTTCACATTTTTGCCTAAGTGTCGTAATGCGGTGATTAGGATATTCACAATTATAACAATGCTGCCCCAACTATAGCTGGTTCTTTTGCGAAAAATCTTACCGCACCTCAAAAGCAATTTTTTTAGGATTTCGGTGCGATTGAAGTCACAGAATGTGTCATCAGCAATACCTGAGACAGCCTCTTTCTCCAGGTCTGTGTTGGTTTATACAAAGCTACACTGCAAAATAAACTGTTTTTACATTATAATATTGGCCGCAGAGATTCCAGTTTAAAACTGTAAAAGCACAGTAATAAACAAAAACTAGCTATTTTACAGTTTATTACTGCAAAAATTAGCAATTTTACCATAAAATCAGCTGTATTATACTGTAAAAACAACAGTATAATACTGGCAGCAGAAGTTCCAGCTTAAAACTTTAAAATGCACTGTAATAAACTGAAACTAGCAATTTTGCAATTCATTACTGTAAACTGGAAATTTTGCAGTTTATTACTGTAAAATTAGCAATTTTACATTTCTTTACTGTACAATTAGCTGTATTATTCTGTAAAAACAACAGCATGTTGTACATTGTATGCATTATAGTTCATAGATGAAAACCCCTAGAAAATCTGCTTTTGCACTAACATTAATGCGTACGACTTCAGCTTCATGTTTATTGGCTATTTAAAATATGCCTCTAACGATGTACCAATACATTTTGTACTTATTCTGTAAAATACTTATACTATTATATACTTATGTTTTCGGCATAACTATAAATTACGAAAGCAAGTACACCCACAGCTTGGTCATTACATCTGAAACTCCAGTTTCGTCCTTATTCTTTACTCATCAATCAGGGATTGCCAATAACTGATCTAGATGCAGATATCCTTATAGTGCGGCCAAGATAACCTTCATATTGGTATATAAATTAATTTACCTTACCAGCCTAAACGTGGCTACAATAAGATTTCTGTCTCCAGCTCGGTTATTGGCTATTTCTGACTGATGAGTCCAGAATGTCGTGCTCGAGCTGTGGGTGTATTTGCTTCAGATCTGCCTTGCCGCCCTGGCTTATGGGAGGTAACTCATTGCATATAAATTAGCAGTACGTAAACGTATAAAAAATAATACTGGATGGATAGCTTCCTCTGAATGTCTTGTGACCAGTACTGCAGTTGAAAAAAATAATTAGGTGAACTCACCATGCCATTCGGAGAGACTCACCAAAATAAACGGTGGTCTGAAATCAATTCATATAATATCTGCATTAGTTTTAAAACAAAAACAAAATATCCCGGGGGACAACTCCCTCTCCCCCAACCACTAGGTATAGACGAAACACTGAGATTTTGGAGGAGATAGGGGTACAGAAGGAATCACACAAACAGAATTTCACATATTTTAATATTTTAAATATTGACATGTGCACATACTAGCACATGTTTTAATTATATGGATATTTTACACTAATCTTGAAGGAAATTGGTGCTCTTTCTCCCAAATGGGAAAATTTTACTTTTTTTTGTGCTCTTAAAATTATAGTGTCCAGATTCACAGATCTGCTGGCCGTTTATCAAGCCCTTTCAAAACACGCGACATGATAATTTGAAATTCAAATTTTCACCATTTAAATTCCTTTATTCAACCTGTAGTAATTCCAAGGTGTTTGCAATTATAATTAGCTTGGGAAATAATAGGAAAGAAAAATAAAAGCTTTAACAGGCAATGCTTAAAAATACATAGAAGCTTGGTAAGAATCACTCCAAGAAACCTTCATACAATGAAGATTTAAACCTTTTCTCATTATTAATTATACGCAAATGCTTGAAGCTTAGTACAATAAGCAGCGGAGTAGAGAAGGAGATTTGAAAGCTTTGTTAACATCCTGGGTCTCAGCGAACAAAACATTTTAAAAACGGATTTAAAATAGAATGACATGATATTAAAGAGAGCTTATTACCGCCGAGAAGATTGTTTCGAGGAAGAATTATGCAAATCGCGGCTCTAGTAGCTCAATGGTTTCCGTTAGTTCCGCTATTTTTAGAATGGAGTTTGTATTTAAAGCATTTATTTGTAGCGCTCCTCATTCAAAGCATTAGCGGCCGATGTTTTTTTTTTTATTGAAAACGCAGAAATGTCTTCCTGTATTCAACTTGTTCTTGAAATTGAGAATCCAATAATGGAAGTTTGAAGAATTTAAACAAATGCCAGAAATGTAGAAAATGCGTCAGAGTAACTCATTTTGTGGTAAGTTTATGTTTCAAAAAGTCCGGTAGATTATTTTTATATTATAGACAACAATAAAAAAAAATTCACGTAACAAAGATAAAGGTACTCAAATGGACCCCTTTGCATGTGTGCTGTATGTCTACAAGGTATTTTCGTCTGATATACAGGCACGACTATGTGCTGTTACACAGAAAAAATCCGTATTTTTACATTGTTTATGAGGGATTCTCAACCCTTCAGGCGTTCTCCCCCCCCCCCTCCCAAACATTAATGTGAGATCAAACTCAAAGAAAATGCGATATGGCAACTTGACGACAGCGGCATGTACTGTCTGATTTTCTTAGGTTAAACCTTCCGCGTATCAGGTCTTCTCTCATCTTACCACAATAAGGGAAATAGGTAACATAACAATAAGGGGAAGAATAATAAGAAGCATTTTTAGCCGTATCAAACAACGTAGAACGATGCTAATTTCAAATGCATAGTTTAGTTGAATATGTCAAAAGGATAAAAAAAATGCAAGTTTTAAACTGAAAACTTCGAAAAGTTCCCACTCACAACCCATCACCCCTTTTTTTAAGTGGAATGGTTCTCGGGTGCTAGGTGCGGTTTTCACGGACGACAGTAACTCATGATTTTCTTCATCCTACCAATACCTGATTCGGTCAGAGTGAAATAAAATCTTCATAGTTATTTTCAATCGAAATTGGATTGTTCTTTTGAAACACATATTGTCTATATGATATACAGAGTGATTCAAAAATATAGACAAAAGTTAAAAATGCTATTTTTTCTGAACTTCTCTCTTTCTCATTGAATTTGAATTCTGTTAATTACAATGTGATTATGCATATATGGAAAGTAACATGTTTTATTAAGCAGTGAATTACCCGAGCTCTGCCTTAAAATTTACGAGTTGTACCGTTCCCATGTGCGGTTGCTCGCTGGTATTCTAATTTCACATTAGCTACCAGTTTTTTTTTTTTTTTTGCTCTCTTTGCTTTATAAGAGGATTTTGCCTCCAACTCGTTTACTTTCGTATTCCATGCTGATGAGGGCATAATAAACCCGAAACTGCAGTCCATGGATCGAAATGAACGAGTTCGCGGTATATTGCATATGTTTTATTGTCTTCTTCTCACACTTCCCGAGGGTTTCCGAACTGCAAAATCACCAACGTGATGGGAACGGGGGACCCTCGGGGGTGATGTCTTCTTCTCACTGCACGGATAATGTCTAGACGGGAGCCCATTTCATCCCACATTTGATGACGCACTTGTGACTGTTATGTGATTACTTAATCAACAAAATTTTGTTCCTTGCCCTTTAAAGTCTTTAAAAAAATAATAATAAAATACATAAACGTCACGTGCGGAACAAAATCATGGCATTCTCGTGGAATGACCCGATACAGTTTTGTGACAGTTTTGTGTGTCTATCGACTTTTCGGGAAGAGGTGGATCGTTAACAACATCTTTTACGACCCCCCTACAAGAACAAATCGCAGGTTGAGAGAACCAGGAAACCTCTATGGTCAGAATTGAAGCTTTAAGGGCAAGCCATGTCGTACCACCACCGTACGGTTTTTGACCGCTCTAGTGCTGGGATGCAAAACTTTACAGCATCTTTTTTTCAAACATACCTGACAGAATTCTAATGCACAACGTGCAACATGGGTAACAAAGGTATGTAAAATTTGATGCTGCTTTTTGAATCACCCTGTACTGTGTTTTTTTTTAAATACAGTTCATTCACCAAGAAATGAAGTGGTAAAGTAATAAAAAAGAACATTTAGAGAAACACCTTTGCATTTTCAGGGAAACTTTTGTTAATAACAACTCTGAGAAATGCTGCTATCCAACTCAGTTTACGGAGCCTTTCAAAAGAAAGATTACATATGATTTAAACCAGTGATTCTCAACCTTTTTACAGCTACCGCCCCCTTTAGGACTGAACATGTTTTCAACGCCCCCTTTCCGGACGGTTGTGATTCGGAAGAGGGGGGGGGGGGAAAGGAGGTTTCTTGACCGTTTTAACTCTATAATTTTGCCCAAACAGATGGTTGAAAAAACTTAAAAAAAGTATAAGATAGTTTTTTTTTTAAGCGGGCAGTTTTTTTCTCTAAAAAGACCTCTTCCTTGTCAAAGAATCAACCAAAAGTCTACAACTGTTCCAATGAATAATACCATTTTAAACGCAAATTAGAACAAAAAGGTTTGAAAAGAAAATACGATGTTTTCAACATTTTTTTCTTTTTTTTTTTTTTTGAAAACCAATGTATTTTGAAAAACACACTGTGCGTTCAAATAGTTCCCGAAGCAGTCCAATCCCAAACCGTGTTGCTCTTATTTAGTTGCAACTATGCAATATGCATCCCTCATTTCTATTACATACCTCATTTATTACATATACACTGAAGTGACAAAAGTCATGGGATACCTCTTAATATCGTGTCGGCCCTCCTTTTGCCCGGCGAAGTGCAACAACTCGACGTGGCATGGACTCAACAAGTCGTTGGAAGTCTTCTGCAGGAATATTGAGCCATGCTGTCTCGATAGACGTCCATAATTGTGAAAGCGTTGATGGGGCAGGATTTTGGGCACGAACAGACCTCTCGATGGTGTCCCATAAATGCTCAATGGGATTCATGTCGGGCGATCTAGGTGGCCAAATCATTCGTTGGAATTGTCCAGAATTTTCTTCAAACCAATTGCGAACAGTTGTGGCCCGGTGACATGGCGCATTGTCATCCATAAAAATCCCATCGTTGTTTGGGTACATGAAGTCCATGAATGGCTGCAAGTGATCTCCAAGTAGCTGCACATAAGCATTTCCAGTCAATGTTCGGTCCAGTCGCACTAGAGGACCAAGTCCATGCCATGAAAAAACAGCCCACACCATTACGGAGCCACCACCAGCTTGAACAGTGCCTTGCTGACAGTTTGGGTCCATGGCTTCGTGGGGTCTGCGCCACACTCGAACCCTACCATCGGCTCTTACCAGCTGAAATCGTGACTCATCGGACCAGGCCACGGTTTTCCATTCATCTAGGGACCAACCGATATGCTCACGTGCCCACGAGAGTCGCTGCAAGCGATGTCGTTCTGTCAGTAAAGGCACTCGAGTCGGTCTTCTGCTGGAATAGCCCAAGAAATCCAAATTTCTCCGCACAGTTCTAGCAGACACGTCCATTGTACGTCCCACATTGATTTCTACGGTGATTTGACGCAGTGTTGCTTGTCTGTTAGAATTTACGACTCTTTGCAGACGTCGCCGGTCTCGATCTTTAAGTGCAGGCGGTCGACCACTGCGCTGTCCATGGTGGGATGTTATGCCTGAAATTTCATACTCTCGGCACACTCTTGACACAGTGGATCTGGGAATGTTGAATTCTCTAACGATTTCCGAAATGGCATGACCCATGCGTCTAGCTCCAACTAACATTCCGCGTTCAAAGTCTGTTAATTCACGTCGTGCGGTCGTCATCACGTTAAAACCTCTTCACATGAATAACTTGAACAGAAATGAAAGCTCTGTAAAAGCACTGCGCATTTATACCTGTTCTATGCGATGCTACTGCCATCTGAAAATTTGCATATTGCTATCCCATGACTTTTGTCACTTCAGTGTATACTCATATTTTACTGCGGATGGTCAACACCAAAGCCGGACTTTCGATTTTTTTTAGGCAGGACAAAGATTTGAAACTCCTCCCCGTCATCCTTAAAAATTATAAATCAAGTTTTTAGTGGAGGGGAAAAATGAAATAAGTCAATTTTACAAATTGTAATAAAAGCTCAATTCAGAGAAATTTTTTTGAGTATTTTATGGCTTTTTGAAAACGGAGTCTTAAAAACGCAGTTCTTTTAACACCCCGGCGATCCGGTAGCTCCAGAATTACATGGTTAATGGATGTGATAAGACGTCCAGAACCGTCAGTGGGTTAATCTTAGGTTTTGTGGTACGATTAGAGAGTTAGATTCAGGCACACCGGTGAAACATTTAAAACTGACGTAATTTTAGGCAAGTTACGATAAGAAGGATAAAAAGATCCCTCATGATTTTTTTTCAAAATTGAAAGATATTTTAAGGCTAATTTTAGTGATGTTAGGGGGTCAGAGCTCCTTCTGGTATTCGGTAAAATTGAAACTCCGAATTTATATTATTTTTGTTAATGGTAAAATTTCGGGAATTTTCATTTGAAGTTTTTTCACATTGTACTCTGAAAAACGCAACTGTTAACTCACTACCTTTGGTGTTGTTAGGGAGATGCTTCAACAACACAAACGGTCATGAAGAGAAATTTTTCGTTACCTAAACAAGAAGTTCTAGGCTCGTGATTGGGGAAAGAGTAAGCGTCTAGTTCGAGATTCTCTCCCATTAGTATCTTTTAAAAAATCATTAGGCTGTCTTTTAGAATGAAGGTTTCCATTGCTCTTCGACAGAAATGTCTATAAACAAAATTTTAAGTTATGTATGGTTTTGTTAGAGAAAAAGGTGGGTGGTTCTGGATTTTTACCCTGGAAGTTTTTTTTTAAATTGAAGGTTTCAAAAAGTAATTGTGAGCTTCTTTTTTTTTTTTGGCTATCTAAGTTAGATGAGCAGGGAGGGGTGAGGAATTTAGAGCTCTTCCTCAAACAATTTTTAAATGGACATCAATAAAACGTAATTTTAGGCTATTTTAGATAGTTACACTATGAAAGTAGGAATCCACCTCCAAAAACCTTTTTGAAATTTAAGTGCTATTGGCGAATTTTATGCTATCTTTGCTGACGTTAGGAGAAGGATCGGGCTAGGAAGAATTCCCCAGAAGATAAATTTTAAAGCTATCCTTAGCGATCTATGAGAAAAAGGTTTCCTACCTCTCTCGCCTAAAATATGTCTTCACAAGCAAATTTCAAAACCTGCCCACCGCCCCCCTACCGCCCAAAATTAGTCCACCGCCCCCCTGCTGCCCAAAATGTGTTCACCGCCCCTCAGCATCCTCCCAACGCCCACCGGGGGGCGGTATCGCCCCCGTTGAGAACCACTGATTTAAACTTTCAGAAACTGAACTTATTATCTACTTTTGTCACCCTTTGCTTTTGTCTGCGTCAATTAAAAAACCTTTTTGTCGAAAAAAGTGTACATGCTTTTAATTCAGAATATAGAGCTTGTAAAGTCTTTGTATGTAGTGAATTACTTATTATTATTTTTGAGACAATGTTTTAATTATTAGTATCAAATGATTTCGTTCCTGTTATTTTGCTTGCTCAATTATGCACTAATTTACTTTTGGTTAAAAAAAAACAATTATTAATTACAGTTTGCTATCGAGTTTGGATAGAGACGTGCTTCAACTTTTATTACTCCTTGATTAATAGAATACACTGTTGAAGAGATTAAAAGGTGTTGGAGCTACTAATATTTATGTAAGCCTTGATAATAGAAGCTGTGTTTTCAGAAAAAATCATGCACTTACTCTGAAAGTTGTGAATCTTTATTTTTACTCTTTCAGATCACCGTCTACACATCTTCTTCCCAATCAAGTAATTTACATAAAGTATGGATTTTTTAAAGCCCTTAAAAATTATCATGATTAGTTTTGGTTCAACATATAATTCATTACATTGAAGTGGAAAGTAATTAATAAAGGAAAGAAATAGTGTACTACAAATGTTTCCGTTTTTTTAAAGAAAAAAAATATTTCTTTCAAATGTCAACATACGCAGTAACATTTCACAATACTTACTAAATTAAACTTCTTAACAAATATTCAAATATTTTATTAGAAACTTTTGCAATAAATTTGTCTCAAAAGCTCCAGTCTATTATTCCGTCACTTTTAAAATGCTATGCAACGAAAAACTTATAGCATACTGATGCAGAAATTTTTTATCGCTTTCATAAAGAATAACAAACCGTTCTACATTTATGGAAGCCAGCAAAAATGTTAAACGTGGGCTTGCATTATTCTTTCGTATTAACATACAATTATGCTTCCCTTAGATATATGTGAAAAAAAGACGTTAGGAGGAATAGTTATAAACATAAAAATGCTTCTTAAAGTGAGCATCGGATCTTTATTTGCTATAAGTGACATTTTCTGCTACACTAAAAGACTTTAAGGTACAATACTATACAAATATATAATATACAATAATATACAAATTAATAAACAAATAAGACAAGTTGTTTTTCCTCACGTAAAAAAATAATCGCTTAGGCTCTGACGAGTAAAAATTTACAAAATAATTGTACATTTATCGTTGGTTAGCTTTTCAAATAAAAACTGTTGTTTAGTGGTTGGGAAAAGAAATTTACTAGAACCGTAACAGGACACTATAAATTGTGAGAAAATTATAATACTACAATAACATATCATAATAAAGATAAGATAATTGCGATACTTCGATCAAATCCCAAACTATGCGAATGAATAAAGCTCATTTCAGAAACGTATTTCTCTTAAAAAGATATTTTTGACTGAAACAGATGACGTGACTTTTTTTCTTTTGCAACAGTCGCCACAAAAACTTAGCATCTCATTTCGCTCTCAAGTACAACGCTGTTTGAACTCAAACATTTGCTGTTCAGTTTTTAATCTCTTCCTCCCTCCCCCCACGGCCTTCTTTTTCGAGCAATCTCCCTCTATCATGCAGTTCGTCTATATCATAAATGGCATACATCTGAGGAAAGTTTTTTTCTCTTCTGATTTTTACTTCCTTTTACATAACAAAATAAGAAATGTAATTGCTAAAAGATTTTACTCAAGTTTCGACCTAAAATGCTTAGAAAACCTTATTAAATTATTTTTTTTAGTTTGTAAGCTTTTTCGTGGGACGGAAAAAAAAGTTGTTCAGGGCCAGATGTAGCAAGCGGACCGTAGGTTAAAGGCCCCCGACATAGATAAAGACTCAGAGCACAGCATTAAGCACACGCAGTAGGAATAAGATTCGAAAAAAAAAACAGACTAAAAGGGAAAACATAGCAAATAAAATGTTTTTTCAACGAAATTAATTCGGAATTTACAATCCTCATTCACGTAGAGTTGATCAAGTTCTTTAAAGTATGCATATTATATGTCGCACTTTCAATAGGTATCCTATGCTTTAAACTTCGACAGCTCTATTGACGCTTTTCCAAGTCTTAAAATGTAAACAATATTACATTTTCCTCCTTGCACGCATCAGCCGTGTGACATCCACTGACGATACTTATCGATTAAAATTTCATCTAGCAAACATATGAGCTACTTATTACATCTCCTTGTTTGGTTTGCGGATTTGCTTCAAGAAGGACTCGCAACGTACGGATATAAGCCAATATCAAAACTATGATTCGAAGTTGGATTTGGCATATATTAGTTGTAAGGTTATTGTTAAACTTTAGAACAAGTACATTTTGCAAGAATTTATGAATTTCATCGAAAATCAATAAGTTACCTCGAAATATGTAAATGATCTTGATCCATATGGGGATACAAATGTTTATTGCAAAGATCCATTTTAGCAGAGTATAAATGCTTGTTACATTCGTTTTAACCACTTCCCTTACGAATTTTTTTTTGGAAAAAATTGCAAAAAAAAAACAAAAAAAAAACACATTTTTTTAAAATTTAATTTTGAAATACAACAAAATGAAGCAATACAAATAAAATATGTAGGTTTCAAGTTGAATTTTTAATTATTTATAGGCGTAAAATCAATTAGTTTCACCCGAGTTTTCTCGGAATAATAATTACCTGCAACTCATACAAGCCCGAGATAACTCGGGATAATCAGGCAAGCGGTTAACTAACCAACTCCACTTTGACATGTAACTCAATAGTAACAACTTGCACATCTTATGAAAAAAAAACACAATATTGAAACTTAAAGTTTCAAGCGTGGTTTACGTAGTCCATAAATGCTCAAGCATTGCAATATACTCAAAATTGAGTGATATTTAGAATGACTAGTGGGTTTTGTTGTCTAAATTGATAGTGACTCGGAAATTAAAAAAAAATCAGTTGAGACATCAGGCACGCGCAAATGCGATGGCGGAAGCCGGGAAATTATCAAACAGTACTTGTGAATTAACAGAGTTTCCTTGTAAACCTACCTGTGGTCTATTCAACAGCTAATTAACAAGAAGATAGATGCATCGTTTATAATAAAAACCGTTTCAATCCAGAACAACATTCCAGTTTTTGGAACAAAAGTATAAAAGTAAAGAGAGTCGAAATTAAAAACATAGAAAAATATCACTCAAGAGAAATATCATTTATTTTAATAATATTTAAGTTTTAAAAAAACTACAGCAGCTTCCCTTTCTTTCTTTTAAATCATTTGAATGTGAGAAACGTGTTACGAATGCACACTATAAAATAACTGCAGCTTTATTAAAATACCGTTTTTGCAAAATACACTTCAAACGAATTGAAATTAGTTAATACTTTTTTCGAAAATACGTTTCTGATTTTTTTCCCAACTCCCAATTAAAAATTAATATTTATGAAATCATGTTAAATATCAAAAGCATCATTTAAATTCTTAAAATGCTTAGTGAAGTGTTAATATTATGAATATTCAATTTTCTAAGCAACATAATAATCCAAGTATTTTTCAGGTTGAAATCATGTAAATATTTCATCGAAAATGTTAAGAAGGTAGGAAAAAATGCCATTTTGAATTCTTTTGAAGTGATGAAGCTGAGTTTAGAATTGCCCTGTGACTTACGTAATGTATTTCTTAAGATAATTGTTTCTTTTTCTTTAAGTTTTTAAAATGCTCTAGCTGCTCGCTAAGGAAGATACCAGTAAAGAAAGCAAATTTATAAATTTATAATATTAAAGCAAAAATAATCGAACTTTAAAGCATGGGAAAAAAAGATGGCGATGCAAATATCCCTAAATGTCATTTCACTTTTAAAAATGGACTTTTTAAAACATTGTAAAAGCCGTTGTCTTAATTGTATGCCGTTAGCAGATTTTTTACAAATCGTCATTTTTTTTTACTCCAAAAAATGTGTGCAAATGTTTTTCCACTTTTTCACTGTCGGCAGCGAAGTCTCAACTGCAGAAAATTAGTAGGAAACGTTTTAAGTTTTTTTTTTTTTGGTTGGGGGGAGATTCCAAAAGTTTCCAACCAAAATCATCAAAATGTAAAAAAGATGGATCAATTAAATAAAGTAAGCAATTAACAAGAATAAAACTTCCTTTAATGATCTTGATAGCAAGATTTCAAAGCCGGATAAACTTGAAGTCAACTCTTTTGTTAAAATCAAAAACAGTAAGAACAATTCTTTCGAGAAACCAAAAATTAAATTCCGGGACTCACAAAAGCACTTTTCACACTTATTCAGCTTCAAAGATACGTACTCGTATATTTAATCCCGTAATCACCTATGCTTCTGGGCAATTCCACGTGACTCACGTTACAATTTGACGTGATTTTACAAAAGTAAATGTTATATATATAAAAGAAATAACCATGCCTGATTTAAATAAAGCTGTTGACAGTCATCTGGGATGCAGTAAGAACCTATGGATGTCAATTTAAATTTCAACAGAAATAGATGGTGTTTCAACCTTAATTTAGCATCGTGACTCACGTTACAAAAAAAAGGAACTCAAGTTTTTTGGATAATTAAAAACCTAGGATTCCTGCTCTTTCAGAATAATAAAATTTAAAAACTGCTTTTCATGTCACAAAATATGTTTCTAAGTTATGATATATGCGAAAATAAAGTTCATTCTGCAGTCACTAATTAAGTTAATCAATATGTTGAGCGTGACTCACGTTACATAGTTTCGTGACTCACGTTACATCTCCGTTTTAGTCTTTTACTTTGCATCTTATTTTGAAAATTTTATTGAGAGATTTCACTTAAATTCA
This sequence comes from Uloborus plumipes, assembly GCA_038373865.1. Classification (NCBI taxonomy): domain Eukaryota; kingdom Metazoa; phylum Arthropoda; class Arachnida; order Araneae; family Uloboridae; genus Uloborus; species Uloborus plumipes. The sequence goes on along the minus strand of JAXGGA010017584.1, from coordinate 3,027 downwards.
ATTAAAATTAATTCTTAATGGCTTGTTTTCTTTAGTTGATCAGTTTTAAATACAGTAAAACCTCTCTGAGCGGTCACTTTTACAAATTGGTCACCCCTCTTAACGACCAATTTTTCGCAGCACGAATTTTTGTCCCATAGACCTCGGGTTAAAATTCTCCTTAGCAGCTGCCATCTAACCCCTCTGAACGGTCACAGAGTAGATTCATCAATTCAATTTTCCAAAATATATGTTTGTCTTTCTTTTATACTACTTCCCGTATTTTCTCTCTGGCTGCATTGTACTGACTTCAAATTCTGAATTCATACATCTGAAAACTTTTACAGGATACTACACACCATTACATTTCATCTGATACCAATCATAACATTTTATGTTGCATAATGGCTGTAAAATTAGTTGACTGCTGTCAGAAGTAGGCTCTTCAAAGTACTTACTTTTCTCATCCACTACTGATGAATAATTAAATTTTAAGCATCTCAAATAAGAGCAAGTGAGATGTTGACCGTGCTTTTTAAAATTTCTCTTATGTTCCAATTTTATATGTATATATATATATATATATATATATATATATACAGGGTGTCCACTCCAATCGTGGACCAATAGCTAATTTCTAAACCGTTAGAGATAAGCATATAGTTTATTTAGGAAAAAATCTCAAAATTATGAAAGGAATTTTGGGTCTATTCAATGTTTTTCAAAAAATCAAATTTTGAAAGAGTTACGAAATTTAAATTTTTATACAGCCCCCCAGTCCTATCAATCATATTTAGTAAAACATTCTTGACACTGTAACGTTTAAAACTAAAAAAAAATCACTCTTCTACCACAAAAATTGACCGAGTTATGACGTTTTGAAAAATCAAGATTTTGCATTGTTTCATGACGTCATCGAGAGATCGTTTAAGGGACCGTATGCGAAATCCTTCAAAATCTTGATTTTTCAAAACGTCATAACTCGGTCAATTTTTGTGGTAGAAGAGTGATTTTTTTTTAGTTTTAAACGTTGCAATGTCAAGAATGTTTTAGTAAATATGATTAATAGGACTGGGGGGCTGTATAAAAATTTAAATTTCGTAACTCTTTCAAAATTTGATTTTTTGAAAAACATTGAATAGACTCAAAATTCCTTTCATAATTTGGAGATTTTTTCCTAAATAAACTATATGCTTATCTCTAACGGTTTAGAAATTAGCTATTGGTCCACGATTGGAGTGGACACCCTGTATATATATATATATATATATATATATATTTCTCTCGCTCAAGCTACTTTTTTAAATCATTTTCGTTTAGATTTTCTTGGGATAAATATTTTTTTCAGCATGAGCTCGGTGGACATTGAAATCTTCTTTTCAAATGTATATTACATTTACGGATGAGTATTGAGTAGCTCACTTATGACTACAGTTTAACTGTGAGGTGAATAAACGGAAATTCTCCTTGTTTTGGCAAGTCTTCCTTAGTGTATTTACATATTTGTGTACTTGTTGAAGCGATATTTAAGAAGTTTGAATTTAGCCAAAATTTCCTTTGACAGTTTCATGTGTTTATTTTTCAGCTTATATTGAATTGCTAGAGACAATATCCTTAGCTTTTCGACTTTTCTCGTTAGACATTCTTTCATCCAGAGACAATGTTTCTGTTTACATGCAATGTACTTCCCTTCTTGCTTCAATTTTTCTCGGCACCTTTTCTGTCATTCTGCGGTTACTCGTTAAATATTTTAAAAATTTCTTTTACTGGAATGAAAAACCTTTCTTAGACACGGAAGAAAAATATGTGCATGCATAAAGACATGCTACACATTGGAAAGCTGAGGGCCAAAACAGGGACCCAGTGCACTAATTGAAAGATTATAAAACACTAAAAGAATTAAAATTACGCTATTTATATTTAATTTCATCAGTATTATTAATTATATGTAGGTGTGTACAAGTGCTAACCCTCTCTTTAGACCCTAAAATACCATTAGGGCACATTAAATACTTTTAAGAAGTTAATATTAGCTTGTATTGGCTGTAACTCACTTTTCGCGTGACTCACGTTACAAAATAAACATCCTTATTTTTTGAATAAAAAAGCAAAAAACTCTAAATTGGCCAATAAATTATTTTTTGTAATGTACATGAGTAGGAGAAACAGGAAAAAAATTCATTTATAAGCTATAAAATTTGGAAATATTAAAAAAATTAAGTTTTCGTGACTCACGTTACACAAAATTTAATGGTTTAAAAACTACCTAAAAAATTATTTCAAGAATAAATTTCAAAATGTACTGTTAATAATTGTTTTCTTATCGAGTAAATCTGCCAGGAAAAAATGCAATTAAATTGTGGCAGCAGGCTAAACCAATAAAACATGCTCATTTAAAATTGTGTCTAGCAGAGACGTTTACAAGATTGTGAGCTCATAGAACAAGCTCTCTAACAAAAAGAAAATGATTCATCTGAAGTTTCTTTTTTCTAATTTGTAAACTTCAATCAATATAGAGAACGTACAGAAAAAATTAAGACAATTTTTCAAGATTTTCTTTTTAACACCGAGTTCCCATGTTGTCTGGAATTGCCCTTCTTCGTTTTAGGAAACATTACATTATTTTACAAATATTTAACTTGATTTGATATATGACTACTAGTGTTCAAACTTTTTATAGCCCGCATTTAAAATCCCATTTCAACAACCTTCTTGGGATTACATTATTATTGGGCAAGTAACAGATATTAAAGCTGAAATAAAGATTACCTTGCTAGGATTTCTGAATCAAAACTTCACTCATGCTAAATATATTTAGTAGTGAATGCTGAAAGAAACCTGTTTATAATTCTGACATAGCAAGTTTTCATTATATTAATTATATTCTCCTATGTTATAAGCTGATCAAAATATAGAGATTATTTGTCAGTAAACTTTCCAAAACAGTACAACATATTATGTATAGAAAGACAGAGGTTATAACTTACGGATTTATCTGTAAAATGTGAAAAGTAAAAGAAATGTTTTTTACTTCAATGGTTTTCAGTT
>JAXGGA010017583.1:0-23958 GCA_038373865.1 Uloborus plumipes | reverse complement strand
TTATATAAATGACTTAATTATTCCTATGTATTGTTTTCACTGTACCAAAAACTTGAATCTGCAAAATGATGGTTTAAACAATTTGCAATCTTTGATTAAAAATAAATTGGAATAGGTATGGTTTAAAGGTGTCTTATCTGTCTACTTAGGGATCACATTGAACTGTTCCTGGCCAAAGGTTAATTTAACACACTAATATGTGACATGGAAAAGATAGTTACACACAAATGCACATTCATGAATTTGCAACATAGAAAGGACATAGGCAATAGCTACTGTTACCATGCAGGCATGTTTACCATAGGCAATAGATACTTTTACCCAGTGCTTTTACCATGCCCTGATTTTATTTCTGTATTTTGTGAACAAAGCAATTGTAAATTTCTCAAAATATTCGTTATCATGAAAAATATCACATTTTTACAACTACTCGGTACTGACCCAAATATCTGATCAAAATTTGGCAGAGTACTGATGAGTAGTCTGTAAATTGGCTGAGTACAGATTATTCTCCAAGTACTCGGTGCACCACTACAAAAAGTGATAATTTTTGTGGTTTTCATAATATTGCCTGTAATTAAAGTCTCACAAAGTTAAGACCAAGCTAAGATTACTCTAGACAGGTCTCCTTTTGCACAGAAAAATAACTAAAAATTATTTCATCAGCTAAAAAACTACACTTTGCACAGATACACAAGTACAACCATTTTCCTAGTTTTGTCCGGATTTAAAAAAAAGTTCATTACATAATTTTAAACCTGATTGAAGATGGGAACAAAAATTATATATTTTAACTCATTGAATTGATATTTATGCTAGTAATAATTCTAAATGTTTATTTACAAACTTTCACTTCATTTAAAAATTACTTGCTTAAATTTTAATGCATTAAAAAGGCTACTTACTGGAAAATAAGATTCAAAATAAGTACGAGCACAAAATTATGTATCAAATTATTTTTTTGCACTAAATATAGCCAAATATTTCAACATATATATGCTAAAACTTCAATATTTTTTTTTAAAAATAAAATTGCATTTGCAAAGTTGGCCTTTACAGTTGCAAGTAATCCTTTGTTTTGCTAAACTGTTTCCAAATCCATTCTATGAGTATGATGCATGCAGATAAGGACCAGGAGTTTGTTTCAGAGAGAGCTTTTCTCAAAAACAGTAGGATGATCAGTCAGATTAGATTTCACTCAAAAATTATATTGGTTTTTATTACAATAGGTTATTTAAACAAGGAGAGTGCTTCTTCAGGACCTTCAACATAAACAAATGTTAAGGATAATAAAACTATTAAATGAAAAACAAAGATAATTCGTCATTTTATAATCTCAGAAGAATAGATGCGTGCACGCATATGTGCTCATTCAAAGTAATATTTCTTAAATTCATATCTTTTTGACACTTATGAAATACATTAAATACTCTCAAATTCAAAGAACTTTGATGTTTTATTAGTGTCAGGAACTCAAAATTATAGGAAAATTACATTATAAGAAATGATGCACGCAAAAGAGACAAAAAATAAATGCAGAAAATAAAGAACAAGAGTATGTACAACTGTTCAATATTAATTGCGTTCTTCAAAGGAATTTGAGAAAAAAAAATAACAATAATAATGTAGTGGGGTCTCGAGAACTCGAAGCCTTATAACTCTAATATTTCTTTATCTCGAGGTTTTCACTGGGCCCTAAACTCCTGAGAATGTTGTGAGAACTTCGTAAAACTTGAACTACCACTAACTCGAAGCCGTTGCACAGTCCATTGGGACTTTGAGCTATCTACTATCGACTGTAGTTAAATGAATAATTTTTTAGCAAAAATGAATATAATGACAACATTCTTTGGAATAGTTTTGAATCATTTCAGAGGGGTTTGAACCTTAATAATGAACCCCTTAAATACAACCCTGGACGTATGAGAGTATGAATCAGTGTCGACATGTGATCAAGCTGCATGCGTTGATTTAGAGCAGAATTCTAAGCTAATTTTACAGTGATGGGTCAGGGGTGCGAAGAGGTAAGGCATGCCCTTTAAAGGGTTTCTGCTACAGTCCCATTTTTTTGTAAAATTTGAATAGTATTGCGATTATGAAAATGAAGTAAGACATATTTGCTTTATTGCTCAAATAGTAAAAATAAATAATGCGCAATCCGAGAGAAAGCAACACTCAACCTAATCATTATAAGGGCGATTCTCTGTAAACTCGTCATTTTTCACATGAAATCTGTCCTGGCACGGTTTTTTGAAATGTTCGTATAATTACAATAATATTGCTCAGAAAATGAATCTATTACTTTGGTTTGAAATAGGCCAATTGAAGTTTGTTTTTCTGATAAATCATGATAGGGGGTAAGTCCCCTGCCTAGTATAACTAGGCAGGGGACTGTGCCAGGTAACCGTGTTTTTGCTCTTTGTTGCGTAATATCTGCAAAACTATTGGAACATAATTAGTTACGAGACTACCTATAAATTTAGGCACAAATCGAGGACATAATAACTAATACGTTTTATAATTAAATAGATTGACATTAATAAAATCACTTCCCAAAGGACTGCTTTCGCAACGACCCTGATGAATATTTTCATCACAAATGTGGCTCTCAAACTAAGCAAAGTAGCGTTTTAACACTGTTCTTGGCGATTTCGGCAAATTCACGCTGATTACTTTAAACTTCATGCCAAAAAGAATTTGCAAAAGTTATAGATTTTTCGTGTTACAGCTTTGAATTTGTTGCAGGGGACTGTTTGAAAAAACTCTGGACAGAATTTACATGACAATTTTAAGTTTTAGAAATATGTAATTATACCTTATTTCATGAGAAAAATATAGCTTCACTATTCTACTTTTAGATATTAATTGCCAAATTTATGTCCTGTTAATAGGTTTTCTGAACCGCTAGACTATGGGATTGGGACAGCCAGGGGACTGTGTTTTTGGCGCTTAGATAATTTCTAGAAAAAAATATTAAATTGTTACCACTCCAAATACAATTGGGCCACAAAGTATTAATGCTTTACTTGTATTAAGAGCGATAAATACTTTATTACACTTTATTATTTTTAAAACACTTGGTCCGGACAGCCAATTACCAGTTTACAGAGAATCACCCATATATCTTGACTCAGATGTTTAAGATACTGGGAATGCTCAAATACTAAGTTCAACAATATTTAGTTTTAGTGGGCTTAGTTAAATATGTTGTCCTGATAAATGCAATAGCTATTAGGATTAGGAAACTTTAAAAATCAAACTTTTGTCTTCTTATTAGATCACAATTCTAAATTTTTATTTCAGATTGCAAAAATACATATACACATGTATTAGCTACTGTGTTTTTGTTTGTTTAAAGATGTCACTGTTGAATTTTAAATTTAGTTTGGAACAGGGAATGAAACTCATTAAAGCTACATGTGAACACATTAATTTTCAACATTTTGCAAATTCAGCTTTCTCTCAAATTAATTCGAAAAAAATTACAAAGGGACTTAGTCAAAACATTTGCATCAAAATCATGAACGTTAATTTGGACTTTACTTACCTTGTAGCAGTTATCAATCGCATTTTTCTTGAGGAACACGTCTGCACAGGATTTCTTCAGAAATAAGCTGTACGCATGTAAAAAACGAGCCAAACGAAGAGCAATCTTTCGATTAAACCACATAAAAAATTTATTTTACACTCATAAAAGAAAAATTAAAATAATATTGCATCAACAAATAACACGATTCAAACGTGGACGGGAAAACAACAGGAAACGAATCGTTGCCAGATTTCATCGAAACTGATATACCGATAATGGGCAGGATCGGCCGTTTATCATTGGCAGAGATCGGCCAATGCCGGCAAAAGGGTGCGTAATTTATTTCTCTATCGTGAATTATAATTGCTGATAATATTAAAAAATGAGTTTTGATCCCTTCTGTTTTCGCATTTAAAAGCAAAATGTAACTCAAGGAAATGATCTGTTAAGTATTACCACTTCTACGGAATATCAGGTTGCCAATACTGATCTGCTTTGGCCAAAAGCGGCCAATGTCGGCAGAAATATAATTAAATCCATTTCTGTACCATTAAAAAATGCACTTTAAATGCTTTCATATGTCCCTGCTAGCTTATAAGTTCGTGTTAAAATACAAAATTCCCTTCAAAAAGAAGATATATTAAGTCCCTCTAATTAATAGCATCGTTCAGCAATACTGCCCAACATTGGCCAAAGTCGGGTAAAAACGTCCGATTTACGCCAATACATACCATTTTTGGCCAATATTGGGCCGATATTGGCCAAAATTGTTGTGCTGCTGGGGTTATTAATTACTTTTTACGTGTTCCAAACGGGTAAAAAGTTAAAAATAAGTAATTTACTAAAGTTGAAGGCGGACTGACAGTGTGTGTGTGTGTGGGGGGGGGGGGGAGTACTGCTCAAACTGTTAGGGGTTGCTTTCAAACCTTTAAAATTAAAAAAAAAAAAAAACGAAGGCGCACACGTTTTGAGGGCGCAAGGGCGTACAGACCGGAGGGCGCACCTGCCCGCGGGCAGGTGGCCTCTACGGCCAGTCCGCCTCTGGTGAAAGATGTATTTCATGATTTACTGAAGCTAAGTTTGGTGATTTTTTTAAAAATTTCGACAGTTTTTAGGGCTATTCGGAAGACGGGGACGAAAGGTCAAAAGTGTGTACTTTTGGAAATATCGTTTACAATGCTCTTTTGATTGCTACTTCTTTAAATTCTTTTCATTATTACACTATCGTTTGCTTTCCTGGTAAGGAGAAGTTTAAATGCACTGTTAATGGCAAGAAAAAGTACAATAATGTCTAGAAGAACAAGAAAACCGTGTAAAATACACCCTGATCATTTTTGTTACTAGTTAATGCAAAATTATTTCAGTCATTGAGTTGATTTTAAACAAAAAATGTGAAAGGAACCCATTTGGAAAATCGGATGACTGCTAGAAAGGAATAATAAGGTGCACTGCAAGACCTCCCTCCTACAGACTACTTATAAAATTTTAACCTTACAACAAATAGTTTTCAACAAATGCGAGACACTAATACAGACGGCAAGAGAAAGTTCATAGCAATTTTTCAGTAAATAACCAAGATTTATATTTGCATTGTCCATACGTTCGTATGCACACAAATACGTTAGGATGTGTTGTTAAAAAATAAACATTTATTCGGGGTAAGTAAAATGGAAATTTAGTACAACGATTTGAATGATTACAATTGGCGATTCCAGCGGTCCAAGACGCCCTCTTCTGATGACTGGCTATACTACCACAAGGCTGTAACCGCCATTCTTCTGAATTAGTCTTATGTTATTTCAAGTCATGGATTTTCGCAATTTTTAATCTCTTAAAAATATTTTGGTCTAATTAACTATTGATTTGTGTCTCGGATGAAACAAATTTTGAAATAAAAGAGGTCGTGTGTGGATTTGACGCTTGGTAGTTCGACGAGAGTCATCCTTTAAATGCTTGTTTTCCAGTGCACAGTGTTAAGTTATGGATATTTACTTTTCAAGTTATGGCTTATTTGTCGGACATGGAGTATTATGTTCCGCGTGCTACTAGTTTGATGCAAATCCCGGAATGTTATATTTAGTTCCATTCACCATTATTTTGCAAATATCTTTGAATTTCGGTACCTTTTAAATAAATTGTTACTCATATCGTGCGTAGTATAAAAATAAAAATGAATGCTGAATACATTTTAGTTTTTAGTTTTATATATGTTTAAGTACATCATAGTTCGGATTGATGATGATTCAATTGTAGTTTGAAACGTTTATTTATTATTTGCTTGAATTGTACGGTTTGCGTGTGCTGTGTTCCTGTTTTTGAAAAATGAAGAATGCATTTTCAACTAGTTGGGTCGTTGCACAGTCAGAAATATTTATAATGTTTTCTGCCTTGTAAACGATCTTACTGGTATTGAGAATTTTGAAGCTGGTTTTCCTGGACAGCTGAAAGCAATTTCTTCTAAAATTGTATAATCAAAACAGTTTAAAAGAGAATTATGAAATGCATTTCTCTTCACAATTTACTGCTCATGGAAAGGTAAGTATCTCTGATTAAGGCTTATGTGATTAATTAAATCCTGAAAAAAGAGCTTTACTTTCAATACTGATTATGTCAAACCTGTATTAGAATGTATGCCTATAAATAAAAACAACTTGTTATAGTTTTTTGTAGTAACATGTTTGAGGATTATAGTATTGTATTTTTCTGTATTGCAACATGCAATGTGCTCCATAGTGAATATTAAATGTCAAGCACCAAATTGACACATCTGGGGCATTGGTTATATTGCTACATCATATATAAGCAGTAGTAACTGCAGGTAAGTGCTGTTGGCCCCGCTTAATCGGATAAACAAATACCTTGCTTATATGAATAAAATATCCTGGGACCGAATATTTCCGGTCCCATAGACGCAAGGTTAAAGTTCCCTACTTGAAGAAATACCCCGCTAAATCGAATAATATTTCTTGGAACCGACAGTATTCATTTAAGCGGGGCCGACAGGATTTATTTTTATTTAGAAAGCAAGTAAAACACCGCATTTCTTAAAATTATGACGAAAAAAGATTATAAAAGGCGAGAGGTCTTAGTTTGGAAAATGTACAGCAGTAAATATAAAATTAAGCAATAATAAATATGAACACTTACTTTTCTACAAAATCATTAAACATATAATGGTAATATTTATTTTTTAAAAAATATATACAAAAGGAATACAGTTGAACTTTGGTAAAACTTGACTGTCTCGATAATTCGACATTCATGTTTCCAATGATTTGTCAAATGTTAATTCTATTGAGTGATAACCTTTCTAACTTGACATACATTTACAGGAACCTCTAAAAGTCTTGTTGATATTTTAGTCCACTTTTTGCAACTGATTTTTTTTGTGTTGATCCTTTTTGAGAATTTTATGGTGTTCAAGTCAGTCAATTCTGTTCTCGAGAAAACTCTTTTAGAGAATTTTTCTTGTACCCAGAGGAGTTTAGATTCTGTGCTGTTAGTGCGCTCCACTGCTAGGAAAAGGTTGGAAAAATGTACTCCGGGCAGTCCCCAAGAGAAACAATGCAGCATAACAAGTTTTTCAAGCCAGTCTTTAGCTAGGCTTTTCTCTGTAATAGACGTGATTGACGAGGAGCTCTTTCTCTTTTTAAAAGTTATGAATTGCCAATAAGATATTCAAATTTATTCTGTCTATTTTATTAAGTACTTATCAAAAAAGAAAAGAGAGAAAGAAAGAAAATTACAGATAATAATTTTTGTAACCTTAATGGTAAGCAAATAAATGATACAGAAAATACTTGAAGAGTTGAAATTACTGAACCTTGCTAAGTTAACAAATGTTTAATTAGACAAATTTTCGTGGTCCCCTGGCGGTGTTGAGTTACCGACGTTTGACTGTACTATTAACAAATGAAATACTATATACAAATTTTACACATGCCGAAATAATCCAAACTCTACCCTCAAAGTCGGTTTGGAACATTCTTATTTTTCATAATTTTAATTATATTTTCTTGCTAGATCAAACTAATTTGCAAATTACTATTTACAAGACACACTGAGTTATTGGCCACATTTATGTTTCCGAGTAAGAAAAATCGTGTTTAAAGCAGCGGGCCCAGCCCAAAAAAACCCACTATGTCGGTACAGTGGGTTTTTTCCAAATTTACTGCATATTGAAAACATTTATTTAAAAGAAACAAACTAAATATTACGAATAGTTTGATCAATACTAAGCCTATAAATTGGTATTGATCAATTAAGTTAGAATATTTAATCTTGGTTAGTACATGGTCCAGAAATTGCCCCACCTTCCCAGAAGCGGATCAAGTGAAGCGGTAAAAGTTTTGGGGCCCTCCACCCCACTCTAAAAAAGGGGGGAGAATAAATCCCCCCTCCCCCCGAGAAAAAAAAACCAATACAGTTTACCGATATTTTTATTTACATACCTCATATAAATTTTCGTCTAGATTTAATTGCAGCAAAATCATTAATTATGTTTTCTGTGTCGACGCGGTTCAACAGTTCCTGTTCAATATACAGTATGGTAGGGATTAGGGATGCACCGAGTAGCATTTTACCGAGTAGCCGAGTACCGAGTTACCGAGTACCAATTGTTTTTTAAAAAATCATTGACATAGAGCGGTACAGGGTTAGAAATCATTACAAAATTTTACTGGTCTTCTCGACCAGTGAGCAGGAATATATGCTGGTTAACAGACAACATCACTGGTCCACCTTAAATCATTAATCACATTTTTTTTCTTTAAAAAAAATGGTGGTCCTTGGATTGTTTTTATGGTGATTCGCGGCGAGTTTTACTGGTCTGGAACCAATGGACCAGTAGTAAATTCGAACCCTGACATATGAACTGATGATTGGAATGGACCTCTATATGATAGTTCTTAGAACAAAAATCCCACTGAATTTAACTTATGCATTGTTTAAAATATTTTATTTATTTTGTCAAAAATTTTAGAAAAAAGTTATTTTTAAAATGAATAAATATTAAGTATCAATTAAGTTGGAATTATATTAATCTATTATTGATTAGTTCTAATTCTCTAAACTTGTTTGTCAAAAAAGTTCGTCAACTTTCTGGCAGTGCTTTGATGAAGTCTCAAATGCACAAGAAAATGTCAATAGTGAAAATACCAACACTGAATTCGAATACGAAGAGATGTTAAAGAAAGAGATGGAGTCTTTTTTTTTCTAGAGAATACTAAATAGAACAAATAGTCCTTTTGCTTGGTGGAAAAAAAATAAAAGTTTCCTATCTTATGCAAACTAGCAAAAAAGTTTCCTAGTGCACCTTCAACTAGTGTGTACAGCGAGAGGGTTTTTTCCGAGGCAGGTTATATTTGCAGCAGTCTGAGGAATAAGCTTTCACCAGAAAATGCTGAAAGATTAGTCTTTTGCACCATAATTTAAGATACAACAATTTCAATTATTAAAATATTTTACTGGCATTTTCCCTTTTTTTCATTAAATATTAGACAATCTTTTTCTAACCCTAATAAAAATGACTTAATTTTACTTCTCTGTGTTATCACTATGCCACAAGTTTGAATCTGCAAAACCATGATTTTAAAAATTCGTAATCTAAATTTTTAATGATTAGAAATATATTGGAATATGACTGAAAGTTTCTTTTTAATGAGTTTATTAATATTCATCTTAAGGATCACTTGGACTGTTCTTGACCAAAGGTAAGTTCCCCTACACCAATATGCGATATGAAAAAGTTAATTACATTTGCACATTCTTAGTTAATTTTCATACTTATTTGGTATTATAACTTTTTAAAAACTTATACGTAGAATTCAGTCATATTTTATAAATATATTAATTGCAAATGATTGCATTATATATATATTTGCATATTTTTAATTATTGAAAAACGTGTCTTGAACTATTCAATTTTCTACAACTACTCGGTATCGGCCGAGTACCTGATCCAAATTTGGCCGAATACCGAGTACTCGGCAAATTGGCCGAGTACTCGGTGCATCCCTAGTAGGGATGCACCGATTAATCGGCAGTACTGGTTAATCGGCCACTTTGCCGATTATTAATAATCGGCAATATCGGACCGATTAATCGGCAGAAAAAATATTTTTTTTTAATATTTTCCTTCAAAGTATACCTTAACTAAGAAACTATGAGAAATAATTTTATAAACAGTCGTAATAATCCTCACAGTTGATATAAAGTGTTTAATAAATTTATTCTCCTACTTTGAGTAAATATCATAGACAATGTTGCAACATTTTTCATGTGACGATAGTTATTTCCTTAGCACAGTGCTTTTAGATAACTTTTAGTTTTCACAAAGAATAAAAGTCTTGAATTAAGTTGCTACCAGTTATTAAAAAAATATTTATTAAAAGTACTCTTAAATTGGAGTGCTCACCACAGACTCCCCCACCCCCCTATTTTTTGAATTTTTATGTCCAATTAAAATAATTAACAATGTGTTGATGTAATAGAATTGACAATAATATGAAAATTGGTTCTAAGAAATTTGATAAAATAGAGAAATTATTTTGTGAAAACTAGGAAATTGGAAAAAAATCTTCTCTCAGAAATAAATTACTTACTATCTCCAAACTCGGAACTCTATAAGAGAGAAAAAACAGTGATGGGAAAATTGATAGAATTAAAAACAATCATTCTTATCATTAATCGGCTCTGTCGATTAACTGGCCGATTTTCAACAGCCGATTAATCAGTAATCGGTAATCGGCCAATTTGCTTATCGGTGCATCCCTACAGTATGGCAAAGTTGTTAAGCCTCTCTTCTCCCATTTTACTACGTAATTAATTTTTTACTCTTTTTAAAACAGAAAACGATCTTTCACCTGATGCATTTGACATAGGTATTGTCAAAAATATTTTCAAAAGTGTCTCCATGTTCGGAAATGTGCAAGACATCCCTCTAGCAGCTTGATAAAAATTATGACACGAGAGACTTAAATTGTCTGAATTTTCAGATGTTCTTTTGAATGGAGTCCTCATTTTCTTTCAGAAATGGTCATCGTCTTTTAAAATAGAAACAAATTTGGGGCCCCTAGGTTGGACCTTATTAGCCTATTGGTATATATTAATCCCCGGCTGCAAAAAAGCTCGTTCGTTTAGCTACAGGTTGCAGTTATATCTAAAACCAGTGCATTCGAATTTTAGATTCTAGGAGAATTTCGGGGCCCCATGGCGCATCACAGGTCGACGAGGCCCCACGCGGCCGCTTAGTCCGCGTACCGTTAGACCCGCCTCTGCACCTTCCTTTCCAGGAACTTATTAGGTATTAAAAATAAAATTACACATAAGTTTCACACTATTTGTTTTTTATTTTAAATACTTGGAAGATGAAAATAAGCAATAATTATTCCAATCTATGGTTATGGAAGTTTTGCTGTACATATAAAGTTTTGCAAATATATAATTTTTATAGCAAAAATGATTAAGAGATGGCAAACTAAAATGTAGTATTGTACTAAAAATATTAAAACAAATGGGAGTATACTATCCTATTATACAGGTTGTTCCCATTTAACCTGCAAGATGTTTATTTTTGCAACCGTTCGTCCTAGATGCATATTTCCTTTTACAAAAATTCTTAAAATAAGGTGCAGCAGTGGCGTACATAGCACCCTTGCAGTGGGAAAGAGGTTTGAGGGTGCACGATACATCCTGCCAACTCTTCCGTTTTTACCCGAAGACTTCCATCTTCAGAACGATTTTCCGTTCTTCCAGCCAGAAGATGCAATGTTCCGTTTTTTCCCCAGATGTACATTTCTTCAAATCAAAAATTATTTTTTTAAAAAATAGTAAAAAAAAAAAAAAAGATCAAGATTAAAAATTGAGGTTAGTATGTTGTGTTGTACAGTCAGAACGGGGAAGTCTAAAAATGGAAGTTGCCTTGTAGGCATGCATCAGTGAAATGCTGTACATAGCATCCTTGTACATAGGGTGAATTATCGCTGTGTTGTGTAAGGCAGGAATTCAAGTGAAACACCATTGCTATCGCTTTGAATTGCAATCGCTACTGGAAGTGAATTACATTATCATCAACTTAACTTGACACTGACGTCACTACGGGTGGAGCCAATAAGAGCTCACAAGCAGTCAGCGATCTCCTCTTATTCGCCAAGTAGGCTGTGACGTTTTATCTAGCTCGTTTTCATAGGCAAACGTCACAATATTTTTATCAAGAAACGTTCTAATGTAAGTCATTTCCAGTAGCGATTGTAATTTGCGATTGCCTGTTTCACTTGAATTCCTGCCTTAAATTGTAAAACAGTCAAAAATTTGTGTACTCTAAAATGAGTAAAAATAGACTATGTTTGAAAAAGTACAAATATATATGTTTTAAAACAGCAAACAGCTGTTTCGAGGCTGTAAAATGCAAGCCCCATCATCATTGCATAAAAACAGAGAGACAGGTTCACATGCCAAAGACAGTCAAGAGTCTAGTGCAGTGTTTTTTTCAGGTATCTCTCCGGGGTCACTGCCCTCCCAGAGAAAGTCAACTGCCCTCCCCGGAGGAAAACGCAGTTTGCACTATCACACACAGAAAATGAATTTTAAAAAAATAAAAATATTAAATGAGCAAATAAGTAAAAATTAAAGAAATAAAAAAGTAAATACTTAATAAATGAATATAAAAATAAAAGAAATTTTTGAAATATATTGTGAGGTGGCAACAAAGATGTCCTACAATTGCATTTTAGGACATCTATTTCGAAAAAATACCGAGGGAGACTTTGTGAAGCCCATCCTTTTTCTCAGGGTATCATCAATGATTGCCTAACCTTTTTTTTGGGGGGGGGGGGGGGAGTCAATCTCAAAACACTTATATGGAGAGTTATCAACTGCATCAATTTTCATAATTTTGTAAAAGATAATCTACAACCTCATTTTTAAAAATTCAGAGATATTCATGAACGCCACGCCTTCACTTCACGTCTTTAACGATGGCCTGAAATTGACATACATACTTCAATTTCAAACATGTTTCAGAAGAGAATATCAAATTGCATTCCTTTTCCCCACCTGTCATCAAAGATGGTCAACAACTGTATTTTAATGATTTGAACTTCAAAGCTTTCCAGGAGGGGAGGAGCCCTGAACTCAATTTTAATCTGATTTTCTTAAAGATAGCTTATAAGTGCATTTTTAGAACCTGAAATTTTTAAAGTTCTATGGGGAGACATACATTCTCTCAACGTTCAAAGGGGGATTACTATTGTTCTGCCAGGACTTCAATTTGGAAAATTTAAAGAGGAAAAGCCCAAAACCCATCCCTTTCTCAAACGACATCAAAATGCACTAAAGTTGTGTACTGTTATACTCAAACATATCCCGGGAGAAGTTTATTTCGGCTTCCTCTATTTATCATAGAGGTTTAAGTGCTCTTGTAAACATTTGTGCACCCAAATCATCGAAATAACTCGACAGTTAAAAGGTTAAGTAGTTTTGCCTTAAGATGAATGAAAACAATAGTGACGTGGACTGTACTTGACCAGGAAATCATAACATAGTATAATAATAAAATAAGTTTAAATCAATAGCAAACAAAATTGCACTGTATAACATATTTCTGGATTCTGTTGCTTGGAGATGATGAAATTGCGTGATCAATTCATTTAAAAATCAGTATATATATATTTAGCACTTTTCTTAAAATTTCAGCAGGCTTTAAGACTTATTATCTCTATGAGGAGTGCACAACAGCAAATAATTTTTGCGTCAAAAAGGTATCTCTGGATGCTCTTTCGATTGCTACTCATTAAAACTTTATAATTTCAGCAACTATATGGTTCTTCAATAAGGAATACATTTACAGGCTTAAAATATATAATGCTTGGTTTCCAATCTTCAGATTCTGGATCCAATCTATCAAACTCTCTTCTGAAGTAACAGCAAAGCAGATTTTCCAATTTTTTTCTTGATCCACAGCACTGCAATGTCGAAGTAATAGACCAGCAAGTTACCAATATGACAGATCATTCATTCATTTAATCTGCCAATATTAATAAACCAGCTGGTTTTAGCGGATATCATGGTACAAATTCATGAAAGCACATTATAAATGATAAGTTTTAAACTTTAATTTAATCTTTTCCAAAAAAGTACAGATTTCAACAGAATGTTTTTGTATGCATCGCTCAACATTCACTGATTGCTTATGTATGAGATTCCTATAAGTTAAAAATAAAAATTATAAAAAAAATTTTTGTTTGTTATTGTTTTTGTTTTACTTTTTTTTAAATCTCAGAATACTATGCAAAAAAATTTTATTATGTAGAAATATTTCTGAGCTTATTAGCATCAAGTGTCTAATGCATAAACATTTAAAAGTATAATTGGCACTGAATTATTAACACTGTTATAGTAATACTTATATTCAAAACCTATGAATACTGCTGTATAAAACTGCTGTCGTCGCTTAAACAAATAGTCAGTTCCAAGGAATATTATTTGATGTAGTGGGGATCTTTAACATCGTGTCTATGGCATGGGCAAATATTATAATCTGGGATGTTTTAATCGAATAACAGGGGTATTCGTTTGTCCGTTACCCGATTAAGCGGGGCCAACAGAATTTCATTGTTCAAAAAACATTCGAGACAACGTAATAAATCTGCTAGTGAAAATTTCACCATTCCACAAAACTTATGAATACAGGAATGTAGCCACTAGGATTTGAGATCCTTCCCCAAAGCTCAAATTTTTCTTTTTTGACTAAAGAAAAAAATCAAAACTTCCTCTGATCTTTTTGGCTACACCGTCGAGTACTTACAAAATAAATATATCAAGCATGTGCTTGTTTCGAAGTTTTGTTGTACTTATTTGATTTTTGTACCTCAAGACCATTGGGTGAAATGTAAGCCAACATTTCTTAGTTATTCCCCCCCCCCATGTACATTTATTTATTTTTATCACTTATAATAATTAAATACAAAACATAAATACTACTACACAACAGAATATTTTGAAAATAAATAATATTTAACATTGAAACATCAAAGGGCAAATAGATTCAAATGAATCTATTTTTTCTTCTATTTGTTGTATTTTCAAACTTTTTTTTTTTCTGAGTTACTCATCATATTCAAAAATTAGTGTCAGACTGTTGGATGTTCATAAAAAATGCACAAGTCCTATAAATTTCCGTTTTAAAAGTTTCCTACAAATTGGAACAATATAGAATGAGGTTGTTGTTTTGTCAAATAACGATAGTAAGAGACGTTCTATTAATCAAAACAAAATTTTACAGTAGGAAACAAACACCATTGGTGGATTTTAAAAACAATCAAATAGGGCAATAGGCATTTTCGATACAAAACTTTTCATCTGAATTGCAAGAAAATATGGTAAAATTAACATAAAATAAGAAGAGATGAATAACAAGCGAATTGCAGTATCAACTGTTTTCTAAACATTGCCGTTTGAAATGAATCGTTTTTGCCAGAACACATGATTGAAGATTTTTAAACTATTAAGAACACATACTATACAATTATCTTTTGCAATAAAGGGAAAAATACTTGAAACATGCAATGCTTAGTCAAACGCTGTGCCGATTATGTTGTACATACTGATTACAGGTTATACATTAACGAAACAACCAATCTCAGCTAGCACTTGATATTATTGGCAGTTTTAGATATGAAATTCAACGAAACTAAATATAATGCGCCAATAAAACTGAATAGCACAGAAACACTGCTCAAGATATGATAATAATACCGCACCCATAAACAATCTCGCAACAAAGTAAGAGTCAACAAAATTTGCAATGAAAAACACGATCACGGCTACAGTCTTACGTCTGGCATTGAAGACTTCGGGCAACGCCCACTTTTTGTCGTTGGAATCGCCTAGAGTCCTATATGAATACGTAGGACTCTAGAATCGCCAATACTTCATGTACTTAACATTAGGAAGTAAAAAAAGAGTGAAAAAGAAAGCATATTGAAAAAAATGAATTTAAAACGGGGACAGAAGCACAAAAAATGCGAACTATTAACGGAAATTTCAATTAAAATTTTTTGTTTTCAGGAAAAAACATAAAGGAAAATAAAAAAGCTAGGGATTTGCGATTTAATGACGTAAGTGAAAAATTTTCTTATAGGTTACTACTCTCAAATATCACTCCAGTTCTAGTTTTATCTCTCGCTGCATGAAAATTTTGGAATGGCAATAGTTGCTTCTTTATGAGCTGTTAAATTCCGGGAACGTTAAAGACGACGTCACTAACGTTTCTGGTACTTAACCGCTGGTCCATGTAAACGTTGTTGTGAACGACAATAAGTAAGGAATTCCTAAGAGCGGAAATGTTTTAATAAGTATGCATGCTGCTATAAATAATGCAAGCAATTTAGATTTCCATCGCATTAATTCTCGTGGTAAAAACATGTTTCATTGTTTTGCATCACCATTCGCTTTGCTTATAATTAATTTATTTTAAGCAAAATTATTCTTTCCTACACTGTTGAATGCCTCCAAAACTAGAAGAGTTTTTTATTTTTAATTTACTTCCACCTACTAATTATAAGCATTTATTTAAAAAATTGTTATTTTTCTGTGTAATTCATTTTTGAGAAAGTTTTAAGAAAATCACTATTCATATTGGTTAATGTTTCAACTTAAACACAAGCAAAGAACTTGACTCATGAAACCTGTGATACATTTAAAAATTATGAAAACATTCATTAGAAAAAAAAACCTCACAGAAATAGTGACTTGCATGGGGTGTAGCATTTTATCCTCGGAGGCTATGGCGCTGCAAAGGCAATATTCTCCCTGCCTTCAGGAGAGGCTGTACTGACGAGAAGGGGAAAAGGTGAGAGGCACGTGAACGTTTTTCATACTACGTGCAGAAGAGATAAGAGAGCTAAAAAGCAGTGACGCTCCCTGCTTTCAGACTGAACAAAGATGGAAAATTTCCGTTTTTTTTTTCTATTTTTTGCTATATTCGCTGTTTAATATCACCATATTTTTCGAAACAATGCATTTTTTGTTGTTTAATGAAGGGGTGAGGTTGGTCTAATTTCTTTGTAGGTAGGCACTGCCTTCCCAGACAGTTTGTCCCTGGTGTTTAGGGAACTTCTATGCCCTAGGCCAGTGTTTCTCAACCTTTTTGACATGCAGAATAGCAAGTGTTAATTTTCAATTTATTGAATTAAAATTGTTGAGAAGAAACTTGGTTCATATAAACAGCATTCACATATTGTGTATGATAACTGACGAAAAAAAAGTAAAAAATATCAATACATTTATGAAGAAAAATAAATGAATGGTACATTTTGTTTTATATGTTTTTAGCAGCCAGTTTGAAACCGGATTTCAAGTTCCAAAATGTTTCATCTTTTCCTTGTAATCTTAACCATGTATTTTATTTACTGGAATTTTCGTTTAGATTAGTACAGAAATGTTTTTTGGGCAGCATGTTTGGATCAGCGGGGTCATGGTTTCACTAACATAATTGCGCCTTCCTCAGTCACATCAGAAAGACAAAAATATGGTTTGTTTTTTAGTTTAACCCTTTGCACTCGAGGCCTTTTTCGCTTGCCCGAACCAGCAACTCGAGACGATTACGGCCAAATTCGGCGAACACATTACAAGTAATTGAAAAACATTTATAAGCAAACAAACATATATAAATAATAAAATTTCACTAGTTTATTTATTTATATGTCGAAAACAAGAAATTTTATTACGTATTACAAAATTTTAATAATTATTACTCTTTGTAATTAGTTTTGGTGTGATATTTTGTAAAACAATATCCAAAGTTCCCATGTTGAACTGCTTGCACCTTCCACAGTTTCACTTTCAACATCACTCTCAGCTTCACTGTCGCTCTCTATAATTCTAATTTTCCGTCGTCTTACACCTCTTACTGTATCACTGTGTTCACCACTGGATTCCTTCGTTTCGCGGCGTAATCCGTCGGAAATCGATGTAAGTTTATCATCCCAAGCGGCAAAATCGAATTCGTCCGAACTCGAGCTGATCTTATCTTCCTCCATATTTTTAGGGTTCAAATACTTTTTAGATACTGTAATTACTGCCAAGACTGTTTCAAGCGAATGCTATATGCTGAGACTAACTAAATTGAGCTAAGATTTGGCTACAATGTAAGCAGAACCTAGTCCATGAAAGTACTTCCGAGAAAACTATCTTATCGTATATTGTTAATAAGGTGATCCAGTTACAAAAGACCATAGCGTCGTAGCAGCGTAGTTCGATTTAAAGTTTTAAAACACTCGTCCGCCGTATCGGCGCCGCTCGAGTGCAAAGGGTTAAATATTCAAAATTGTGTGTAGATTTTTTTTAGATGTAGTTATTTTTTTCTGAAATTGTATTGTTTTACTGTCAAAACTGTAAAATCTATATCAGTCATAAATGATTGTGCTGAATGTGGTATAGCACTTATTCAGGAGTTCAGTGGCTTATTAACAAAAGATAAGTCTCAATTCCAAATCTTAATGCAAGTGGTTGAGGAGCACAGAAGTGAATATGTAGACAGTCACAAACAAACACTATTAAGTGCGAAATCATCAATGGCAAAACAATCATGTTCCTACTTTTTATTGTTATTAATCTAATTATGTGTACAATTTCTGTATTCATATCCATTTTTTATAACAGCATAAAGTAAAATGATTTAAAAATTACTTTGTTTTATATTAATACTATCATTGACTCTTATTAGCCGCTTAATGCTATATACGCTTAATTTCAAGCTCATTGAGCTACCTCTAAATTTAAATATATTTTACTTTAACTTAGGTGGGAGCTAAAAGGTCAAAAATCGTTTCTGAACTGACACCAACCGAGTAATTAAACTTTACTTTAAATTCTTTGCATGATTTTGTAAAGAGACCAGGCTTCCCTTGTAAGCCCTTACGTCAGAGGAGCTTTAACCCTCTCGCTGCGTATTTTTTTTATCAAAATAGGTTCAAAAATTGCGTATTATTTTCTTTCAGCTCTGAAAAGCGCGCGCAAAATGCTAAAAAAAATTCTTTTTATATTTCGCAGAAACGTGGACAACTAACGCCATCTGTTAGTCGACATCTAAATAAACAATTAAACATTACAGAAAAGCGGAAATGAAACCATGAACGGGGAAAGTGCGGGTTGCACACTTAAATAGACGGCAAAAACACATCCCCGCGGTAATCGCGGGTTGCGCAAATTTTACTACTTCTACGTTGCCCGTGGAAATCGCGGGATGCGCAGCGAGAGGGTTAAGAAGGGCTGTAGTATTTTGAAGAGCAAACTGATACCAAATACTAACTACATTGATTTAATTTTTCTTAATAATTTTGGGAGAGGCCTGGACCCCTTGAGCCCCTTCCTTATATACGCACCCCCTTTTACCTCTCTTGCCAGAGACCATGCTTTGGAATGCATGATGCCCAGGTAGTGGACAGGTACTACGTTACATCTCTCCTTTCTCCTCGGAAGAGAATTTTTCTTACAAAAAAAAGGGTAAAGGATCGTTTACATGTGCAGAAATTTTTATTTAAACAAGCATTATTATTAAAATGTAGAAGTATTGTGTACTTGAGCTGAAATAAAAAAAGGAAACAATTCCATTCCCAGCATCCCTACTCTACACACTTTGTATCGGCCCTAAACTTGCTGCCAGAGTGATGGAGGCCCCTCCCTAATTGCTTGCTGTATAGCACTTTGTTTGTATTCGCTTAAATTTGCTGTCAGGGCGATGGGCTGCCCTATTTTATGAAACATTGAATACAGTTGATTCATATATTTAATTATTGTCAAAGCAGCATTCTAATAAACTTGTGTCACATTTTACCTTTTAGTTTTCCTTGCTGAATAAATTAGTGCTTTGCTATTTCCTCATTTCTAAAATGCCGTAAGTATATATTTCTTTACTCATTACTTTTATCGTTTTATTGAAAATGTTTATAGTTATTATTTGCTATTATATTGATAATTCATTGCAACTATTTTTCTCATTGAGTTTTTGTGGTTGTTTAAAAGGATATAAGTTTTGGGAGAGAAAAAGGCTTTAAAGCTTAGCAATTAATGCATATGTTAATAAGATCTGTGTGCATAAATTAGATAGGAAATGTTTCTTGATTACATTTTAAAAAGATATTTGTTTAATTTTCTGAAAAAAAAGTTTTATTTTGCTGTCAGTTATTTGTGTAAATACAAGTAGTCAAAAGGTTCCAGTGACTAAAAGAATGTATCAAAGGCTCCCATATCTTCTTAAATTTTAAAGAAAGAATTGTATTTCATGCAAAGTGGACCTTCTGCTCCCACCTCCCCCAGGGCCTGATTACTGAAAAGGCCATGTTCTATTTCATCCTTACAAAATTTAATTTGCAAACTTGATCATTGTTATGGTTTTTATTCATTTCCTATTGTTTACCTCTCCAAAAATGTCAAGGAGCCTTTTCAAGTCTAGAATAAATCCATAACTACAGGAGCGGCTCCTCACTATGGGCCGGGTGGGCCGGGACCACCCAGAAAAATTGGAAGAAAAACTAATACATAATTAAAACATATCGTTTTGTATTTCTGTTCAAAAAGCTAAAAAAAAACAAGAAAACATAGTGCACAAAACATATTTTAAACCTACAGTCACCCCCCCCCCCCGCACATCGCTAACACAGCACAAGAAAGATTTCTAACTCCATCAATTTTAGCGCTTCGCACGGCTTTTAGAACGAGCTTGAGGGCCGCTCTCAGCAGGCCCGCGGCCATCTCCGCTTTTAGCCAATTGCAGTGGCTGGATTAAGAAGAGCGGTTAGCGATGACACCCCATTGTAACATTCGACCTGTGGGCCCATCTTCCCTGGCCCGAGATTTCCCTTTGTCCCTAACCAAAGCGGTG
Organism: Uloborus plumipes; assembly: GCA_038373865.1. Taxonomy (NCBI): domain Eukaryota; kingdom Metazoa; phylum Arthropoda; class Arachnida; order Araneae; family Uloboridae; genus Uloborus; species Uloborus plumipes. The sequence continues at coordinate 3,547 of JAXGGA010017583.1, read as the reverse complement.
GAGAGGGAAGTGTCTCCTCACTGCGTACTCCTGTACGCAATGAGGAAGAGTGCGGTCCCCAGAATGTGAGGTCCTTGCGTTAGGGAGAAAACTTGCCTCTTTTCATTTCACACTCTTCGTTTTTCTCTTTTTCTTTCTTTCTTTTTTTTGAATGATTTTAATAACAAGTCCTCTTTTTTTTTTTTCTTTTTGTCTTTCTTTTTTACTTTTAACACCTATTACTAACAGGCATAGAGATTGCTAATTCCATTACCGCCCCCCTCGCCTATTTGTAATACAGTGCATGTATATTTTATTGGTTAATTTGCGTTTGGGAACAAAGATTCTTATTCTCAAAATTTTTGTGTGAAGACTTTATTTTTGACTTGCAGACCGTTTGCCATTTTCTTGGTATTAGTTTGAATTTAATCTCATAGTGTTGTAAGTATTGTATGAACTCTAGAAACTTTGTCATCATTCCGGATGTGACATTATAAATGCTTGGAGAATTAATAAGTATTTTTAAGCTCTAAATGCTAAATTTATTTAGCCGAATCAATGATTACATTTATATCCAGGACCAAAGTCGTCCAAAGAGCAGCCAACACCCTCCCCTTAAAATCTCGATGAAGTAGTCCTCCCCTCCCCTCTTTTTGATAATCATCCCTGCTACTAATATTATCACATTCATAGGGATTTTAATGTCCGAAAAAACACTTAGATGTTGAATAAAAACTTTTGCTACTCTACAACTTTTCTTAAATCTTATGACACGTAACATTAACCTTCTACTACAAATTCATTTAAAGCAGTAACCAGAAAAAACAAAGCGTTGAAATTGAACGTTCATAAAAATATTGAGTGGATCAACGTCTACTGTATATAAAAACTATATTCAGCTTAAAAATGTATAAATGAATAATACACTTATTCTTTAAATTATTATTATTTTACAAATTGCTTCATAATTCATAGAGGAAACACGTGGATATAAAATTTCGCAACATTTAACAACTATATTTTGCAATATATTTTCCTGAAGTTTTACAATATATGAAATATTAAATACTGTTTAAAAGCAATGTAGTTAAATTAAAAATTTCTATCAAAGTTTAATAACGGTACCTAATGGTTCTGAAAAACTAGGCGTTCTACAAGATTTTTTATTTCTAACATATAGCATGTTACCATGACTATCAGTCAAATCACGTATCTGAAAAGAAATTAATTATCAGTTAATCAAATATTTCTGACAAACATAATCAAATTAGTCAGTTATCCGTGTTTTAATTTTAATGTTATTCGAATCGGTAAGTCAAGATCCAGATTATATTGTAAGAAAAATAAGTGTTTTAATATTGTTCTGTACATGTGTGTATTTCCTGAAAATAATTCGATTCAGCTCATCACTAGTTTGAGTATACGATCATACATTGGTAAGTGAGTGGAACCATAACTGTTCAAGCCAATTTATTTAAAAGCATACACATACATTAAAATTGAAAGTTAATGTAAATATAATGGCTATAAAAGTGACATTTTTAAGTTGAAACACCGTTAGGATTTGTTTTTTCACGAACTGAAATTGCAACATTTGTATCCAAATTTTAAAAAAAAATGCAAGCATACCTATATCGAGTCATTTACTTTATGAGTTCCTTAATTTGATGATAGAGGCTTTCAAAAACACATGGTGCAGGTTGTCGACATTTTTAGGGGGTGAGAGGGTGTGTTTTAGGCAGAAATGTTCGTTTTCTTTTTGAGTGCAGTCCCTTAAAGTTTGAGTAATGGCCCCGACTTGTGGCGTAACACTTTTAATGTGATGAATATTTTCACTGTCCAAAAATGGCAAAATTCTGAGAGCTGGCTTTGCGAAACATTAGTGATGTATAGGAAGTATGTCGTCTGTGAAAAATATTGTTATTATCATTACATTGATCGCTTAAGGCTGGTATAACATTTAAAATATAAAACCTGTGTATCAAATCAAATGAGATAATTTTGCAACGCAAATTTGTATTAATAGAATTAAATATTATTTTCTGTCGCTCATCATTAGTTTAATAGTTGTTTCCTTCTTTTTTTTTTTTTTTTTGTAAGCATTACTGGGGAACATACACTGGCGGAAAAAAAAATCCCAACACCAAGAAAGACTTGTGTTAGATAAACGAAATTTGGTAGGCGTGTTTATACAACTGAAAGATGACATCGATTGAAATTTCGTGTTCCGCGCATAAGTGTGGCGCAGCTGGCGTCACTCAGAACATGCAAATAAGGCTTGTTTTAAAAGCGTGCTGTGAAGCTCGTGTGTATTATTTTTCCGTGAAATTTGACGAATTGCGTTCATGTTAGCCAGGAATACCTTTAAGAAGACGAAGAAGCCATTATCAACAGCTCACCGAGTTTAAACGAGGTCGTACAAATTGGCTACGAGAAGGTGGATTTTCATTTCGCGATATTGCAGAAAGACTTCAGTGGAAATGTTTCCACCATGCATGATTATTGGAAGCTATGGGCAAGGGATGGTACTACCTCAAGAAGATCGAGTTCCGAGCTGCTACGTGGCACGACTGAGAAGGAAGATCGCCGAATCTTGCGTACGGCTGTGGCGCATCGTACTGCATCTGCGGCTGACATTCGAGCTGCAGTTGGTACCGTCGTGACCCAAGGAACGGTAAGAAACTGTTTACTTCAAGGACAGCTCCGAGCCAAGCAGCCTGTAGCCGGTATTCCATTGACTGCAAACCATTGCCTTTTCCGACGGCAGTGGTGCCACGACAGAGCTTACTGGAGGTCGGAGTGGAGATCTGTTGTAACTTTTGATGAAAACAGATTCTGAATTAGTACCAGTGGTGGCTGTATATTTGTCAGAAGGAGGCCAGGGGACCGCCTGCATCCAAGCAGTCTCCGGCCTAGACACACGGGACTCACACCTGGAGTTATGGTCTCTGGAGCAATTTCCTACGACAGCAGGGGCATTCTTGTGGTTATCTCAAACTCACTGACTGAAAATTTGTCATCAGTTTGTTAATTTAACCAGTAGTACAGCCCTTCATGAGTAGCATTCAAGGGGGCGTTTTCCAACCGGATAACGCTCGCCCTCACATCGCTGCTGTAACGCAATGTGCTCTACAGAGTGCTGACATGTTACCATGACCTGCAAAATCACCAAGTCTGTCTCCAATTGATAACATATGGGATATCATGGGATGGCACCTCGAGCATCATCCACAGTCAGCAATGACGGTCCTAGTATTGACACAGCAAGTGCAACAAGCATGGAACTCCATATCACAAAGTGACATTTGGCACCTGTATGACATAATGCATGCACGCTTGCAGGCTTGCCTTCAAAATTCTGGAGGTTACACCCTCTATTAAATTAACATAATTTCACATTTGCACAGCATTTTCTCGAGCTTAAATTAGCCAGTGATCTTGTACATTTAATCAATTAAACATGTTAACTAGACAATTGCATTACCCAAATTTCATTACTCTACGGCAATTTTTTCTTGGTGTTGGGATTTTTTTTTCCACCAGTGTATAATTGCGGGCCCACCCACTA
>JAXGGA010017582.1:0-23959 GCA_038373865.1 Uloborus plumipes | reverse complement strand
TTTTTTTTTATAAAGCTACTAAAACAGCTCAGGTAATGTCTTCAACTTGCATAGCAAAACGCTTTTTGATTTGTTGTAACTGCAAGCAAAGGGCCCTCTTAGACACTATTGCTGTGACTAATATTAAATGAAACAGCTCCATAGAATAATAAAGTCACATAGCTCTACCTTATCTTTCCAGGAAAAGCTTATTTTCCTTTAAAAAAAATGAATATTAGCTGTAATGAAAATCATTCTCTCTCTCTTTGCTTAGTTATTTTTAAAGAAAGATTCAACTACACAAAAACCACTGACATTATTTTAAAAGGAAACAAGTATATTTTATGGTTTATTACATGTACTAGCCGGGTACCCGGCCCTGCCCGGGTTTCCGTGGGTGTAGGGTGGTTTAGTGAAACTCATTCATAATTTCCCAACACTAAAGTGCATATTTATAAACATAATGGCTACTTCTGTAAACAATGGCTATGTTATGAATAAACTATAAAAAAAATAATGCAAGTTAAAAAAAAAATAGCAAGCTACAAATAATGTTTGAGTAAATAGGAAATGTTATAAGCTTGGTATATTAAAATAAATACATATTTACAGTATCAATCGCACTGAAATTAACCATTTCCAAATATTGCTCGTAAAATAAGTCCCATTATTAGTTTCTATCCTCGTGACAACATTGGTGAGGTGAAAACATCTTATGTACCTAATTTAGAAATTTTTTTGACTATAAACACTTTCTATTCTCTAACTATTGCCAAAATCAATTTTTTTTTTATTTCACCCGTTAGTGATTGTTGGCTCAGATAAATATAAAAATCCTTAGAAGGCAATAAATTCCATACTTACTCCAAAGAAGCCTTGGTTCAAAATTTTCAATATGATTACAATCAATATTGTTGCTGCATGGCAATAAATTTTTGCAACAATGGGTTGAAAATTTAATCATTTGATGGGGAAATGACATAAAATTAACTGTTTTCCATAATAACTTTTTTAAACTAAGCTTTTTAGAAATAAATTATAGCTTATCCTGCTCCCTGTTACTGTAGCTATCTACGGTGAAAAAATGGTTAAAATCGGTTCAGTAGTTTGGAAGATTACCCCGGACATACGTTTTCAAAAGTAGTCTTTTATGTATATAGACTAGCTGCCAGGGCAGCTAGATTAGCTTCCTGCGGCATGTTGATGCATAAGTTCCCCCCTCTCTAACTTTTACCTCATTCTGAAGTTATATTATTTGATATAATTTAATGTTCATTCGATTTCAAGACATACCACGCACGTGGCCCGGCGTTGCACGGGCACTTCGTGCCCTGAAAGTAGTGAGAAAAAAATTTAAAGAAACTACTCCCCGCCAAGGCGGCTCGCTTACAGGCGCTTCACGCCTTTACTTTTTTCCTATATAAAAAAAATCATTCGAATTATTGAGATGCTTCACGTCTTCAAGATGGTGAGGAAAGTTTCAGTAAGTTCAGCTCGCTCAAAGGAAAACAAGAAGTTCTGTCAAGAACTAAACGAGCCTACTTTCCCGTACATCGATATCGGCATTCTAGCATCTGATCAATATTCTATTAATTATCTGAAACTGAAAATTATGTCAAACATACCTTTATAGCACTTAAAGCTGATTTCTAAAAGCAAAATATACCCCTCTCATCAGATGAAATAGACACGTAAAAAGTAAATAAACGAGTCAATAAAGTTTTGTCGCACCATTTAAAGAACGTAACTGTCATAGTTCTTCCGTAGAAAAATTCCACAACCGTTTTCAAAAGAAAAAAAAATAAATAAAAGAACAAAGAACATCAAAACACATTTAATCAAAGAAAGAAAAAAAATCGTTATAAAATGTCTCGAATTTCATTTTTAATCCGTTGCCAGTTAATAAATATAAATAAAGAATAAAATGCTCTCGTGAATGAAAAATTTTTGTTAACAAAAAAAAAATCGTCTGCCAAAAAAAAAAAAAAACAATAGTTATAAATTAAACAAAACAAATAAATAAATAAACAAAAAATCGTCTGACAAGTCAGTCCTTTTTTCTGAGCCTGCATTTCCGCCATGTTTGCGTTGTCGGAAAAGGAATCAGAGTCCTCACAGAAGATTATTCAGAAAAGTACTTTACAATACATTATTTAACAAAACCATTTTCTTGCAAAGTTAGTTTGAAGGAAATCCGCCTTGAAGTTCAGAATCAACATTCAATTTAAATTTCTCCGTAGGCGCTCATGTTAACATTTTTTCTGAACGGTTCATCATTGAACGAAAAATGGTTCAAATTGAAAAGTGAAATATAGGAATGAACCTCTCCAAAATCTTTCGAACAAAAAAAAGTTTATTCAATTCGGACGGTTCACAAAAAAGTTATTAGGTGGGGAAAGGTTGTTTGAACGGTTCAATGTTGAACGAAAAAAATGTTCAAATTGAAAATTTAAATACGGTAATGAAGCATCCTTGCCGAGATCTTTTGAACAAAAAAAAGTTTGTTTAAATCGGACTGTTCATTCAAAAGTTATTAGGTGTGAGAGCTTGTTTGAACGGTTCAATGTTGAACGAAAAATTGTTCAAATCGGAAATTTAAAAACGGGAATGAAGTATTCTTGATAAGATCTTTCGAACAAAAAAAAGTTTATTCAATTCGGATGGTTGACTTAAAAGTTATTAGGTGGGGAAAGGTTGCTTGAACTGTTCAATGTTGAACGAAAAATTGTTCAAATCGGAAATGTAAATACGGGAATGAAGTATCCTTGATAAGATCTTTCGAACAAAAAAAAGTTTGTTCAAATCGGACTGTTCATTAAAAAGTTAGTATCGCGAGGCAGGTTGTTTGAACGGTTCAAAGTTGAACCAAAAATTGTTCAAATCGAAAAATCAAATATGGGAATGAGCTGTACTCGCCGAGATCTTTCCAACAAAAAAAAATTTGTTCAAATCGGAATGTTCAATCAAAAATTATTAGGGGGGGACAGACAGACCGACCGACCGACAGACCGACACACAAATTCTCCATCTCAATACCCTACTTTCAAATTTTTATTTTTTCGATATTCATTTTACCTTTTTATTTCTTTTTGGCTTTTTTTTTAACTTGGCGATATTTTTTGGCTTGGCGATATTTTTTGGCTTGGCGATATTTTTTGGGCTTGGCGATATTTTTTGGGCTTGGCGATATTTTTTGGACTTGGCGATATTTTTTGGGCTTGGCGATATTTTTTGGGCTTGGCGATATTTTTTGGGCTTGGCGATAATTTTTGGGCTTGGCGATATTTTTTGGGCTTGGCGATATTTTTTGGACTTGGCGATATTTTTTGGACTTGGCGATATTTTTTGGGCTTGGCGATATTTTTTGGACTTGGCGATATTTTTTGGGCTTGGCGATATTTTTTGGGCTTGGCGATATTTTTTGGGTTTGGCGGTTCACATAAAAGTTATTAGGTGGGGAAAGGTTGCTTGAACGGTTCAATGTTGAACGAAAAATTGTTCAAATCGAAAATGTAGATACGGGAATGAAGTATCCTTGAAAAGATCTTTCGAACAAAAAAAAGTTTATTCAATTCGGATGGTTGACTTAAAAGTTATTAGGTGGGGAAAGGTTGCTTGAACTGTTCAATATTGAACGAAAAATTGTTCAAATCGGAAATGTAAATACGGGAATGAAGTATCCTTGATAAGATCTTTCGAACAAAAAAAAGTTTGTTCAAATCGGACTGTTCATTCAAAAGTTAGTATCGCGGGACCGGTTGTTTGAACGGCTCAAAGTTGAACCAAAAATTGTTCAAATCGAAAAATCAAATATGGGAATGAGCTGTACTCGCCAAGATCTTTCCAACAAAAAAAAGTTTGTCCAAATCGGAATGTTCATTCAAAAGTTATTAGGGGGGGACAGACAGACCGACAGACCGACCGACACACAAATTCCCCATCTCAATACCCTACTTTCAAATTTTTAATTTTTCGATATTTATTTCATTTTTTTGTTTCTTTTTGACTTTTTTTTACTTGGCGATATTTTTTGGACTTGGCGATATTTTTTGAACTTGGCGATATTTTTTGGACTTGGCGACATTTTTTAGATGCATTAAGCCAATTTTAATGCTTTTTTCGTCTCTTTTATTTTTAACGGGAAAGTAGGCTAAAAAGCAATAGAAAGCTTTCCACGAACAACAGTAATTACCGGGGTTATTATTTATTCGAATATTGGGGCAGGGAAAAAACATATCGGAGGAGATTATGTCATTACACAACTACGTGATTTGTCAGTTTGTTGCTGTCACTGACGATCTCCCCATAGATGGGCAGGGATGTTCTTAAATGAGCATTCGAATTCGAAATTGCATTGTTAGATATCGTCAGATAGAATTGAGATGCAATCGTCAAAGGTCAGTTCCCAGTGCATTCTTTGGGTCACGTCGCCACGACGTGATGCTTTGGAATCAAATGTGTGTGGCAAATGGTCGATTTTATTCGAACATTAAGAACGATAGATTCATATGTGGAACTTTTACGCTTAATGTCTTTGAGGCGTACGTGCGACTCCGAGGGGGACGATTCACGCAAAACTGCCGTTAGCTCGGAGAATGTTGATTGATTTATCCTCATTAAGAACAATTAACAGCGTCAGGAGTAATCAGGCAAATTTTATGTTTGTTTTAAATGTGCGCTAAGAGCTCGAAGAGTGAGAAGTATCTGTAAGATCATTAGGGGGATTAAAATTTATGCTCATTTGAAATGAAAGAGAAACTTATTTCAGCTTTTTAAAACTGTCATTTACGAGGGAAATTCTATTTAATAAAAATTATGCTTAATTTAGGAAACAATTTAGAAAAAATATTTGATTTCTTAGCATTAAATAACACAATGCGTGTTTGTATTCCGAGTTTTGCATTTTATAAGAACTACAAAATCATAGATTGTCGAAGCGAGACCAATACAACAAATATCAATGCCTTCAAATAAAACAAAATTCTAATTAGCTGCTCATAAAACTGAACTAAAGCTTTACTAACCCATTAACGAATACCAACTTCTTGAAGATGTCAAAAAGTCTGTAACGGCACATGACGCTTCGAAGACGTCCATCTGTAATGGCATAGAAAATGAATGATGTTTCGACGACGTCATTCTATAAAGGCATTTGAAATGAAGGACGTAGCAGAAACATTAGTCTATAATGCTATTTGGAATGAATGACGCTCTGGAGACGTCAAACATTTTTCTGACGGCACTTTAAATGAATGACGTCCGGTGTACATCAGTTTAAAGGGCATTTAAAATGAGTGACAGCTTGGTGACCTCAGTCTAAAACAGTTGAATAGTACTTGAAATGAATGACGTCTCGATGACGTCAAACGCAAAACGGCATTTGAAATAAATGACGTCAGGGATACATCAGTGTAAAATGGCATTTGAAATAAGTTACGTCTTGGTGACATCAGTTTAGAATATTATTTGAAATAAATGACGTCTCGGTAAAGTCATCTAGAATAGCACTTGAAATGAACGACTTCTCAGAGATGTCAAAGAGTCTGTAATGGCATATGAAATGAATAAACTCTCGGAGATGCCAGACTACAACATCACGTGAAATGAATGACGTCGCGGAGACTTAAAGACTGTAATAGCGCAGACTGAATAACGTTTCGAATACGTCAATGAATTTTGGGGCGAAAACGAATGACGTAACCATCCGTCATTGCATGTCGAAGGATTAAAGTTATTTTTAATGTAAGATATTTATTAGCACTACAATGCCGTTCAATTGCTCATTAGAATATAGTGTTCACCGAAATGAGAAATAAAATTACATCTGTAGGAAATTTTATTTTCTCGCCGAACTGTTAAAGGATAAGACATCTGTCATAAAATTTTTGCCATGATTAAGTGTAGCCCTTAAGTAAACACTTAAATCCTTCATTAATTAAGGACGCAATTGTTCTGTGCGCGGAGTTTGTTTCGCTTTATATCAGTTGTTTAGTTCTTGTATCAAGAAGTAAAAAAGTTCTTAAATTTATTTTGAAAGACGAGCAAAAGACCAAAATATAAACCAAGAGTGAACCGACCAAAAAAAGCATTGTAATGTTTGCAATGAAGCATGTATAAAATGAGAAATACGTCATAAAATTGCAATAATTGAAACAAAAACCAATAATAATGATTACTTTTACCAAAAAGCATTTTTGTGTTTTTACGCATCAATGTTAGAGTGTACATGACAAATGCAATTAAGGATAGGAAGAAAGAGGGATTGAATTGACAGTGAATGTGTTTATTAATGTATTGCTCAGTTTTTTAAATTAAAAACACATGGGCAAAAAATAATGCAAACAATTGCAAATTAAGAACGTTTTTAGTTGAATAATCTAATTAAAATGCATCAATTTTCGTTAAGAAGAGAACAAAAAATTAATTTTTACTCATATAGTTGTTACTAATGCCCCGTAGGAGATAAGCATAAAGAACAATGTGAAAAAAAATGGTTGATGTTTCATAAGAAATGTTTTATAACTATAATGCTTTATGAACTTCATAAAAATTTCCCCGAACTAATTTTTACCAATTTTCATAACATTTCCGATTTCATACAAATCACATGTGCTTCAACTACAATTAAATTTCAAAATATAGATTACTTTGCACTGATTTGCTGAACACATTCGTCTCTAAATCATGAATCTAATATTCATATAAATCACGAAGCAACCACCGCCAGAACACATTTCATTCTAGCTACGTTAATTAAGTGCGCATACTTTCTTCGTTAAGGTATGAGTCCAATTAAACCATGAAGCAACAACCAGCGGAACATATTATACAAATGAGCTATGAGATTTAAGTTTGCACACATTTGTCCCTTAAATTTCAAATCTAAATAAACCGTGAAGCAACTGAAGACACTTCGACTAGGCTATGTTAATCTGATACGCACATGTCCTTAATCGATGATTCCAAATGAGGCGTGAAGCAACAACCAGGAGAACAAATTTTAGTTAAGCTGCCTTAATTAAGTTTACACACATTTGTCTCCTAACTTCCAAATCAAGCATGAAAAATCAGACGGCAAATAGGCACGTCAGGAATTTTAGTTTTGAAAGAGAACGCGTGATATTAGAATTGTGCGTACCAAAAATCACGTTGAAGAAAACTAGAACTTATTTGGTAGATGTTTCGCCTGATTGATGTTTGTGGGCGATTCTCTGTAAACTCGTCATTTTTCACACGAAATCTGTCCGGGCATAGTTTTTTGAAATGTTCCTATAATTATAATACTATTGCTCAGAAAACGAATCTATTACATTGGTTTGAAAGAGGGCCAGCCAGGTGAAACTTGTGTTTTTCTGATAAATTGTGATATAGGGTAAGTCCCCCGCCTGGTATAACTAGGCAGGGGACTGTGCCAGGTGACTGTGTTTTTGCTCTTTGTTGCGTAATATCTGCAAAACTATTGGAACATAATGTAAGAATGAAGGCTTTCACGGCCGGAGTAAATACTAGTTAAGGATTCCGGGCTGTTGTGCCGTGGTCTAAATGGCTTTAATCCATACGTTTCGATCGCAACTGCGGCGGTCATCTTCAGTGGGTGTCGTTGATTAATTTGGCGACTGATGCGAAATTTCGAACTGCTGCAAGATTTTAAATTGAAAACGCAGCGCCCTCTACCTTCCGGCTCGAGATTGACAGATGACTGGATGCCAAAGCTTGTTAACTTTTACTTCTTCCTCCTTCTTGTTAAAATTATTTGGGTGTTTGAAAATTTCAATGGCCTCTCTATTCAATCTGGGGAAATAATTTGAAGTCCGTGAAATTATTTTGGCCTCTTTGAATTTTATATCATGTATTCCATTACTGAAAGTGTGCTCCGCGATAGCCGACTTTTCAGTCTGACCCAGCCGGCAATTTCTCTGATGCTCTTTGATTCTTGTAGTAGGGGGGCTACGGGAAAAGAAACTGCATTTTGTGATAAAAGCATGAAACTTGGTAGGTTTGTAGACAATGTATAAAAAAACATTTTTAGAAGGGGAGTCAATCGGAATTCCCCCCAAACCCCTCTTAGCGGCCATTTTTGGTCCAAAACTAGAAATAGCTCATTTTTAGCCTACTTTCCCGTTAAAAATAAAAGAGACGAAAAAAGCATTAAAATTGGCTTAATGCATCTAAAAAATGTCGCCAAGTCCAAAAAATATCGCCAAGCCCAAAAAATATCGCCAAGTAAAAAAAAAGTCAAAAAGAAACAAAAAAATGAAATAAATATCGAAAAATTAAAAATTTGAAAGTAGGGTATTGAGATGGGGAATTTGTGTGTCTATCTGTTGGTCGGTCGGTCGGTCGGTCTGTCTGTCCCCCCCTAATAACTTTTGAATGAACATTCCGATTTGGACAAACTTTTTTTTGTTGGAAAGATCTCGGCGAGTACAGCTCATTCCCATATTTGATTTTTTGATTTGAACAATTTTTGGTTCAACTTTGAGCCGTTCAAATAACCGGTCCCGCGATACTAACTTTTTAATGAACAGTCCGATTTGAACAAACTTTTTTTTGTTGGAAAGAACTTTTCAAGGATACTTCATTCCCGTATTTACATTTCCGATTTGAACAATTTTTCGTTCAACATTGAACCGCTCAAGCAAGCTGTCACCCCTAATAACTTTTGAGTAAACAGTCCGAAAAAAAAATGACTAACTGTGCAGACGATTTTTTGTTTATTTATTCATTTGTTTTATTGAATTTATTATTATTATTATTATTTTTGGCAGACGATTTTTTTTGTAACAAAAATGTTTCATTCACGCGGGCATTTTATTCTTTATTTATATTTAACAACTGGCAACGGATTAAAAGTGAAATTCGAGACATTTTATCAACGGACGAGTTTTTTTTTCTTTTTTTTTCTTTATTTTTTTTCTTTCTTTGATAAAATGTGTTTTGATGTACTTTGTACTTTTAATTTTTTTTTTTTTTGAAAACAATTGAGGAATTTTTCTACGGAAGAACTGTAACAGTTACATTCTTTAAAAGGTGCGACAAAGCTTTATTTATTCATTTATTTACTTTTTATGTGTCTATTTCATCTGATGAGAGGGGTATATTTTGCTTTTAGAAATCAGCTTCAAGTGCTAAAAAGGTATGTTTGACATAATTTTTAGTCTTAGATAATCAAGAGAATAATGATCAGATGCTAGAATGCCGATGTCGATGTACGGGAAAGTAGGCTCGTTTAGTTCTTGACAGAACTTATTGTTGTAATTATTATTATTATTTTCTTCTTAAATCATTGGCTATGTCATTACATAGGTGTTTATTGTATTTTTAATCGTTTAAAGCTCCACTTAGAGACTAATTTTAAAAAGCACTACCAAAAAATGCTTTTTTTTTAGCAAATCGATATTTTTTAAGAATAAATTCATGGAAGTGAATTCCCTCCCCCCATAAATGCATTAATGGTTAAAGAATGTAAATATACCGTAAAATGGGGTGTATAGGAACAGCGGGGTCAATCGGAACAAAACTTCCCGACAGTACAAAGAAATTCTTCATAAATATATTATTGGGTATTTTTCACCATTGATTTTTTTTTAGAAAGGTGTGATCATAGGAAGTAGGAAAAAATTACTTTTGTCATTCTGGCAACGTTACTGGTTTATAAGGAGGGCTGCACTCGGAATGCTAGAAAACATCACATTTTCATAGACTGCAAAACTTCATATGCAAGTGCAAACCTTCTTATAATTTAAACCTAAGAGTAGTATGTTTCAATTATGCATACATCTGAGCAACTAAATACCACATTAGAATTTACATTTTTTAAAAATTGTGTCATAAAAATGAAGAATTATGAAAAATGACATAGGAAAAAAAATTGCGGGGTGTATCGGAACACTTGGTTCTGTTGTTCCAATTCAAACTTATTTAAAGCAAACTGTTTGAAAAATCAAGATTCTAACCCCAATTTCCCTAGTCAAGATAAGAACAAGGATTTATTACTGTTTATCTCTTCTCGTGAGCAACTAGAGCTTAGAATGACAGAAAGTTGCAGATTTAAAAAGATTTTTGCTCCAGGAGCTTCTTTTTACCTACAATACATGGGGAAAGTCATGCAGACTTTGTGTAGAAAAAGTCCAGAACACAGACAGTGATGAAGAAGTGGGAAAACTTACCGGACAATTCCCAAAACCAAGAGATTTCAAGAAACTAAAAAAAAGGCAGTGTTCATCCCAGAAGATGCTATGAAAAAACTTAAGTCAAGCCACAACTGCTAGTTTTAAGGCCTAGTACATATTTGTAGACGATATGAGTGACTTCAATTTATGTTAAAGCTTTGTATTTTAATTCAAAAGCACTTCTTAAAATCAATTTTAATTTTTCATAAGTTCAAAATCATTTTTAATTCTGACAAATTATAAACCTTTACTGGTATAGAAAATAAACTTTTATTTGACAGTAACTATCAGTTCTTATTCTCCCCCAACAATATTACTCATGTTTGTGAGACCTATTATAGGTTAAGTTGAAAAAAATAAAAATTTTAACATCTGTTCCGATTGACCCCTATCAGCGGGGTGATTCGGAACACCCTTAAATTCCTATATATATGAATAATAACTGCTCGAAATGTTTTGTCTTTGCTTGGAATATCAAAAGCAAAGCAAGACCGAAGTTTTTACCCAAAAAATCAAATTAAAAAAAAATCTTTTTACTACTTTTTTTTCAATTTAAGCTGAAAAGTGTTCCGATTCACCCCATTTTACGGTACATTAAATAAATGTTTAAAAAAAGTAGGGTGCCGGTTATCCGGATCCTAATTGACCGAGCCGTCCAATTATCCGGTCATGATACCTCTCATTTTTATGACTAAGCGCACATCATCGAAAATGTTTCCCAAGGGTACAAAAGCATAAGAACTTGAGGGAAAAGTTAATGTCAAGATAGCATGATTCTACCAAAATAAAATTCAATTTCAATTTCAAAAATTTTAAAGTTTTAGTTTTAAATTTATTTTTCCTCTAATTTTTATTATTGTTGCCGTTGCTGATTTTTTTTTTCTTCAAATATGGTAGTTCATGAGGTGACGAATATTTTCCAGTGTGTTTATCATTGGTAACGTGTGTCATTGTTCATATGTTCCCATAAATGCTATTTATATGGATCGAGATTAGGAAAGATACTCATATTTTTATAAGTTACGGTTTCTCATCGTCTTATGGTTTTACATGTTCAAAAGTATTGTTTTAAATGCATTTATTTTAATTTTGCTTAAGTGTTTAAGTTTAAATGGTAAACTTCAATGGTTAAAAATTTAAATGGCATGGTTAAAGCTTTAATGGTTCAAAAGTTTAAATGGCAACCAGAGGTTATGTTTGGTAAAAACAACCGCAGGAAATGTTGCTTTTACCAAAATTATTACAACAGATATTTACTGGATTAAATTTATTTTCTGTTCAAAATTAACTCCAAAAAAATCTATTGTGCCCTGCAGCAACTTTAAATATATCAGTCTCGTACTGAGGTTATGAAACAATGTTCGAAATTCTGTCAAAACAGGCAAAAATTAGGTAATTATCAGACTTCGTAAATGTAGGTAGATTTAAATTTGAAGAATTATTTGTATCGGAAAAATTTAATGAAAAGAGGGATAAGTTGCATAACTCTTGTATCTTGAGGTATAACAGTGCAAAAGTCAGAAGAGCTGAAGAAAGAAAAAAAAAGGAAAACTTTGAAGAGTGCCACGTAAGTAAACATTTTGAAGAGGCTTCAGTTCAGCAAAAGAGAAAGAAATGTACTTCATCCTTTCCAGATTTGTGTTTCTTTTCTGATAAGCCTGGTGAAAATAGACAGGAGTTACATCTAGTTCTGACGAAATCAGTTGACAGAAAATACGAAATTGCGTGTTAGTAAAAGCAGACAGTACGCTCACTGCTGAGTTGGCGCAAGCTGACATAATAGCTCAAGAATGCAAGTACCACCGTACTTGCATTCGTAAAACTTTATCACTCATGAAGGACAGCAAATGATTGTTCTGAGGAAAATATTTATTTACGAATTGAATTAATTACCCTACACCGAGTAATTTCTTACTTGCAAAATCTTAGAGTTAACAAAGGTGATAAGTATCCAATTTTCAGAATATTCGTTCGACTAAAATATTATTCTGAAGGAATAGAAGACTTATGCTACAACACAATTTATCAATCGAAAATAAATCTGATAATGATGTTGACAATACCGGGCTTAGAGCAAAGATATTATCACACTTCGAACATGGACATATGCATGCAAAGAAATCAGGCTTTGAATATGTTTTAGTTTGTAAAGGTAAGTGAATCAATATGTGTCTCCAGTACCAGCAGTTTCGAAGATGCTGTCGCAAGTGACATGATAGTGAATTCCACTAGGACATGCATTTTAAAATCAACTGTCAGCGTCGAAGGCGGATTTGAAGAGTCAGCAAGAAGCTGTTGATCCTCTTCTTCCGTCCTTTTAAATAACTTATTATATGGTACTTGCAATATTGATGGTCTTCCTTCTCAACCATTACTTGCAATTTGTCAGTTGTATTTAATATGCATATATATATATATATATATACTTCAAACAAATTAACAAAGCAAACTATCAAGCATCAAGTAAACAAGGAACAACCAATATCTGTTTATTTAGCCATGAAAGTATACGAACAGACTAGAAGAAAAAGTGTTGTTGACATAATGCATATTTTGGAACTTTTCATTTCTTACCCAAGGCTTCTAATGATTTCTACTGGACTCTACAAAGCATCAGTTAAACAAATTGATAAATATAAAACTACATTTCCCTCACATTTCAGGATCTTTGTTTTTACACCGGCCGCGCACGATAATTTTTATTATAACTCTAGTAGTACAGCAAATAAGGACTCTTTCCATATAACAAGCACTTCAATGTTTCAGCATGCGCCATTTCAGCAGCAAGGCTAAAAAATTCCTCTTGTATTTCCCGAAATACCATCTTCCAAAAAGGTCGCTCTGTTACCACATCAGGTATATCATTATTTGTAAATCCAGCATATCTTTCAGTGAAGGAACCACCACAATCTAATTTTGATGGATTAAATAAGTCAGAAATACTTTTCATAGAAACTAAATTAACAAATGAATTGTTGAAAGAGGTGAAATGTCTTAAGCGAATTTACGTCATGCAAGTGTAAAACAAACTGCTCTCAAAAACTTGTTGGTGCTTCAAAAATGGACTGTGTGTACCAATGTGTAAATTCTGCAATGGAAAATGTTGTATATCTATGTAAATTACTAGCCAGTTCAATTACGTAAAATCAGCTTGTATATATAGCCATTACACATAATCATTGTATATAATTACCTGCTCAGATTTATATTGAAATTCAGTTGTTTCTTTTGTTATAAAGGGTTACTTTTCAATAACAGCACAATATTATAAGTAGTAGAGATGCTGCTTAATTAACACAGCACTAAACTTTTTATTACAGCAATTATTTTTTTCTTCTCTCATCTTTTAGAATTAGAGAACAAACTCCTCAAATAGTTTAATGAGAAAAAAAAAAACTTGAAATTTGTTTTAAAGCTTTTTCTTTAGAATTTCGCAGATGTATAGAAATATGATCGTGCCTCCCCCTCCCCCCTATTTTATAGGTGCAAGCGTAACTTATAATCCTGCTGAATGTGAGTGAAATTTCCATGACATTGCGTATTTTTTTTCAAAATGTTTGAAGTTTTTTTATTACTTTTTTCGTCCATAAAGCAAACTGGTTTTATTTTAAGTAATCAAAGATGAATATTCATTCCTAAGTAACAATTCAAACGTTTTTTTTTTTTAAGTTTTGAAAAAGTACTAGCTTTGCTTATGATTTTTAATTTCTGTTTTTATTTTCAGTTTGGCAATACATTTTTATGAGTAAGTTTTAATATGCTCGGGTTTTCCAAAGTTTCGGATTTTTGGGGTTCGGATTGCTGGGATTTTAATGCAACTCAATTGTTTTTCTTTAATATAGTGCTTTCAAATACATAGTTGGACACCCTTAAACCGGCCCCTGAAAACAATTTGGAAGATTTTGATCAATTTCAGTTTTTCAGAAAAAAACGAATTTTTAATGAGTACTATTAAAATTAATTGGTTTTAAGCTATTTTGACAGTTTTCTAAACTTTGTTTAACATAATTAAACTCTAATAAGATGATAAAAAAGGTGTTTTTTGAAAAAGAAATAAGAAAAGCAATTTCGGAATTTTCGACCAAAAATGGCCGCCGGAGGGGTTTGGGTGGGGATTTCGGAATGGCTCCCCTTCTAAAAATGTTTATAAATACATTGTCTACATGCATACCAACTTTCATGCTTTTATCACAAAATGCAGTTTCCGGCTATATTTTGGACCATAGCCCCTCTACTATTGTATTAACGCTCCGTTTTGTCGTCCCGATATAAACTAATCCACAGGAACAGGGGATCTTATAGACTCCTGCGGCGGACAACGGATCTCTAGCATCTTTCACTGAACGCAGCAGGTCGCTGACTCTATTGGAGGGCTTAAAAACCGTCTTAATATTATGTCGACGTAAAAGTCTTTCAATTCGGTCTGTGACGTCCTCAACGTAGGGAAGGTAGGTTATGGACTTGACCGGTTCTTCTTCAGGCATCTTTCTTTCTTTCTTGGGGTGGAAAGCTCTCTTAATTTCTTGTTTAGAAAATCCATTGGCTTGGAAAACATTAGTAAGGTGGGCCAGCTCATTTTCAAAAGCAGACGGTTCGCAGATTCTAGAGGCCCTGACGAAAAGTGTTTTTAACACTCCCCTCTTTTGTCGAGGATGGTGATTGGAGTCCTTGTGTAGATAGCGATCTGTATGTGTTGGCTTGCGGTAAACACAATGGCCAAGGGTTCCGTCTTCCCTCCGGCTGATTAAGAGAGCTTAAAACCCCAAGAAAGAAAGAAAGATGCCTGAAGAAGAACCGGTCAAGTCCATAGCCTACCTTCCCTACGTTGAGGACGTCACAGACCGAATTGAAAGACTTTTACGTCGACATAATATTAAGACGGTTTTTAAGCCCTCCAATAGAGTCAGCGACCTGCTGCGTTCAGTGAAAGATGCTAGAGATCCGTTGTCCGCCGCAGGAGTTTATAAGATCCCCTGTTCCTGTGGATTAGTTTATATCGGGACGACAAAACGGAGCGTTAATACAAGAATCAAAGAGCATCAGAGAAATTGCCGGCTGGGTCAGACTGAAAAGTCGGCTATCGCGGAGCACACTTTCAGTAATGGAATACATGATATAAAATTCAAAGAGGCCAAAATAATTTCACGGACTTCAAATTATTTCCCCAGATTGAATAGAGAGGCCATTGAAATTTTCAAACACCCAAATAATTTTAACAAGAAGGAGGAAGAAGTAAAAGTTAACAAGCTTTGGCATCCAGTCATCTGTCAATCTCGAGCCGGAAGGTAGAGGGCGCTGCGTTTTCAATTTAAAATCTTGCAGCAGTTCGAAATTTCGCATCAGTCGCCAAATTAATCAACGATACCCACTGAAGATGACCGCCGCAGTTGCGATCGAAACGTATGGATTAAAGCCATTTAGACCACGGCACAACAGCCCGGAATCCTTAACTAGTATTGGAACATAATTAGTTACGAGACTACTTATAAATTTAGGCACAAATCGTGTACATAATAACTAATATGTTTCATAATAAACTAATTGACATTAATAAAATCACTTCTCAGGGGATTGTTTTCGCAACGATCCTGATACATCGACAAATGTGGCTCTCAAACTAAATAAAGTATCGTTTAAACACCGTTCTCAGCAATTTCAGCAAATTCACACTGATTGCTTCAAACTTCATGTCAAAAAACATTTGCAAGAGTAACAGATTTTTTCTATTGGAGCTTTGAATTTGTCTCAGGGGACTGTTTGAAAAATCTCCGGACAGAATTTACATGACAACTTCAAGTTTTAGGAATACATTATTAGACCTTATATCATGAAAAACATATAGCTGCATTATTCTATTTTTAGATATTAATTGCTAAATTTATGTAGTGTTGATAGGATTTTTGGAATATTACTTTGAAATGTTAGACAATACGATTGGGACAGCCAGGGGACTGTGTTTTTAGCACTTAGATCATTTCTAGAAAAAAAAATTAAATTGTTATCTCCATATATTATTTCTCTAAGCTGAATCCTATACCCGGTCGAAACTCGCTCATTTCTTTATCGAATTGCAAGAACATTTATGATTTTGAAGCTTATCCCGCGGGCTATTGACGAAAATTAGACCCACCCTCTAAAAAGTGTCGGTTCGTTTTTTATTCGAACTTCAATTTTTGGGCACAAAATTGACTCTATCTAGCGAAATAATTGTCGTATCGTCTCCATTTTGATTTCATTCGAAAGATTAAAAAAAATGCGTTCTTTAGAACGTTTCTCCGCTAGCGCCGCGTAACGAGAATCTCGAAAATCCACGTTTAAGCGACTTATAAGCGATTGAAGTTAGAAAAAGTTAAATTTTTTGCTCAACTGTTAAAATCGTTACTAGCTGCGTAGCCCGGCGTTGCACGGGCTGTAATGTAGTGAAGGCAGTTTGAGAAAACTACTCGCCACCAAGGCGGCTCGCCTTTAAAGAAATGAGGAAAGTTTAAACAGTTTACTCGCCGTCAAGGCGGCTCGTCTTTACAGTAGCGAGGAAAGTTTCAATTCACTACTCGCCGCCAAGGCGGCTCGCCTTTAAAGTACCAAGGAAAAGTTTAATAAAATACTCCCCGCTAAAGCGGCTCGCTAAAAAGCTTTCCTGCATCAAAAAATCAATCGAATTATTTGCACATGCTTCCTCAAAAATAAAGACAATGTCAAGTAGCGCATACTTAGCACTCTCCCTAAATTACAAATAAAATTCCTTTCCAAAAACAATTATTTCCAAACCGCTTTCTTCCGGTAAAATTAATTGCAAAATTCTAAACGAAAAAGTTCTTTTAATATTTGGATCGAAGCCAGAAAAAGTCCCTTCTAAAAACAGCAATTGCAATTTTATTTAAAAACACATTTTCAAAATGGTACCTGAGAAAAAATATGTCATTAATAATTAGAATAAAAACAATTGTTAGAACTTTGTTATAACACGTATTCAAAATGACAATGAAAAAAATAACACTCTTTCATTTTAAAAAGTTCAACTTAATTAACGTTTTAATTCAAAATCGCAACGGAAAGAAATAAATATCTTGGAATTTTAAATAGTTCAATAATTTAATTAACGTTTTAATTCAAAATGGCAACGGTAAGAAAAAATGTCTTGGAAGTTTAATCATTAATTAGGCTTTATCGCTTTAAATTTGACTACTTATTAATTAAACATTCGTTTTAAATTTGACTACTTATGGATCGCAGCCAGAAAAAGTCCCTTCTAAAAACAGCAATTGCAATTTTATTTAAAAACACATTTTCAAAATGGTACCTGAGAAAAAATATGTCATTAATAATTAGAATAAAAACAATTGTTAGATCTTTGTTATAACACGTATTAGAATGACAATGGAAAAAAAATAACACTCTTTCATTTTAAAAAGTTCAACTTAATTAACGTTTTAATTCAAAATCGCAACGGAAAGAAATAAATATCTTGGAATTTTAAATAGTTCAATAATTTAATTAACGTTTTAATTCAAAATGGCAACGGTAAGAAAAAATGTCTTGGAAGTTTAATCATTTATTAGGCTTAATCGCTTTAAACTTGACTACTTATTAATTGATATCTTCGCTAATTAAAATCGTATAATCATATAGATTGAAACTAATGAAGCCTGAAAAATTACCTATCTATCGGTACCTGGTTCGACTTTCAGTTCATTGGCGTTCAGGAGAAATAAGCGTGACATAGAAAGATAGAAAGAAAGATAGAAAGAAAGATAGAAAGATAGTTAGAAATATACTCAGTTTTTAATATAAGTAGATACCATTGTTGTTCAAATCAATTTTAAATGCGACATTTCAAGCCAAGGCTTAGCTCAGTAAACCTTAATTGTAACTTTTATTGTTTCGAAATACTATGGTAGTTCTGCGATAACGTTAGTATTTAGTTTAGTAGTAGCCTTGGGTATTTGATTTTAATATAGGGTATCACTTTTGTAGTAGTTGTAAAAGTGAACGTGTCTTTGATCTCTTTGAAAAGTTGTCAGAACGACGGCAGTTGATGGCGATGTCGTGCAAACGTACAAGATTTTACAATTTTTTTTTTTTTTTTTTTTGCGGAATTCCGCACGGGTCACCTAGTCTCCATATATTATTTCTCTAAGCCGAATCCTATACCCGGTCGAAACTCGCTCATTTCTTTATCGAATTGCAAGAAAATTTATGATTTTGAAGCTTATCCCGCGGGCTATTGACGAAAATTAGACCCACCATCTAAAAAGTGTCGGTTCGTTTTTTATTCGAACTTCAATTTTTGGGCACAAAATTGACTCTATCTAGCGAAATAATTGTCGTATCGTCTCCATTTTGATTTCATTCGAAAGATTAAAAAAAATGCGTTCTTTAGAACGTTTCTCCGCTAGCGCCGCGTAACGAGAATCTCGAAAATCCACGTTTAAGCGACTTATAAGCGATTGAAGTTTGAAAAAGTTAAATTTTTTGCTCAACTGTCAAAATCGTTACATTGTTGCTCAAATCAATTTTAAATGCGACATTTCAAGCCAAGGCTTAACTCGGTAAACCTTAATTGTAACTTTTATTGTTTCAAAATACTATGGTAGTTTTGCGATAACGTTAGTATTTAGTTTAGTAATAGCCTTGGGTATTTGATTTTAATATAGGGTATCACTTTTGTAGTAGTTGTAAAAGTGAACGTGTCTTTGATCTCTTTGAAAAGTTGTCAGAACGACGGCAGTAGATGGCGATGTTGTGCAAATGAAGCCAATAAAAATTGTCGTATTAAATTTTAAGTTTAGAGTTTTTTTTTTTTTTTTGCGGAATTCCGCACGGGTCATCTAGTTGCTCCAAATACAATTGGGCCACAGAGTATTAATGCTTTACTTGTATTAAGAGCGATAATTACTTTAATACACTTTATCATTTTTAAAATACTCGGTCCGGACAGCCAATTACCACTTTACAGAGAATCGCCCTTGTCTATCTTACTTTATAAAATAGCGGTTGGCAACATAAATCGACTGAAGATCTACTTTTCAGATTTGGTGTGAGGATCGACTTGGGGGGGGGGGGGGTACGTGATGCATACTTCTTAGTCTTATATGTATGAGTTAAAAACAACGTTAAGTTGAGACTATTTTGACTGCAAATTGCAGGCAAACACTTAATACGAGTAAAAATGACTTAGATGTTTGTCAAGTATTTGCTTTATACTACTAAATCAATCCAATGGTAAAAAACATCTAAATATTCTAAGACACATGTGTATTGCTTGTTTTGTTATTGATAACATCATGATTTTAAAAGTTCCAGTGACTACAAAAAGTTTAGAAATTTTTCAAATAACTTCTGATTTAGAAATAAGGCTTATTTTTATTCCGGAAATTAATGTTTATTAATTCTACTCAGACAGAAAATAAAGTTCAAAATGTTGCAGCAATCGAGAATCAATATGGGCTTGAGATCGACCGGTCGATCGTGATCGACGGATTGTCTCTAGCTGATGAAAGAAGATTTCATTAATTTAAATTTTAAAACAAGTCAGATATGTAAAGGCAATTCTTTTCTGGAACCATTGCCCGATAAGTTGTACTTAAATTTAATAAATCAGTTATCTTGCTAGATTCCATTTAATTGCTAGCTAAAAGCGGTTATAAGACCGTGTTTTCAAAGACTTGAAACAATCTTCGCTCCGCCCCTAAGGTGGAGAGGACCGTTGATGCCGCATAGGCTT
The DNA here is from genome assembly GCA_038373865.1 of Uloborus plumipes. Lineage (NCBI taxonomy): Eukaryota > Metazoa > Arthropoda > Arachnida > Araneae > Uloboridae > Uloborus > Uloborus plumipes. The sequence goes on along the minus strand of JAXGGA010017582.1, from coordinate 4,084 downwards.
TAAGTAACCAAACTACTGTTCCAATCCCATGATCTCGGGTAAAAGAGCATCCACAAGCTCTGTATGCCCTTGAAAATAGTTGTGAAGGTGAAGACTTGAAACAAGGCCTTAGATAGGTCAGTGTCAGTGTGTCCCTTAAAGGGGTTGTAGCAGGTAGTATTGAAGTAAAAGATCTGTCAATTAAGTGCACAAGTTGAATGGCAAAAATAAGATCTAATTGGGAAAATAAGCACTTCGAATTTTCATATTATTCAGATTAAAAAAAAAATATAAGAAAATACCATTCAGAGGAAATTAGCATGTTATTTAATGAATTGAAATGGTTGTAAAATACGTATGCATGTACATGAAGTAAAATGCAATATGTAACGCTGTAATAAGAAATTATATTTTTTAGCAGAAAATAGCTCCCATTGTTTACTGAATAGGAAATAAAAATCAAAAATATTTGCGGTAGGGTCACCCGGGGCAATTCCTGGTCAGCAAGTTTCTGGGGTAATTCCTGGTCACAGTCCTTTTTATGTCTTAATAATCCTTCAGCAAAATGAAAAAAATCACAGAGGTACTCTGAACTATCTTCATTGCAATTCATTACTTAATTATGAGTTGACTGTGTATTTAGTTTGAAAAAAAAAAATCTTTTTAAAATCGCTTGTTAAATTTCGTAAAACAAGATTGGCCTTAGTTTTGATACATTTATACAAAGATCGTGATCAAACTGAAACTTCTGAATATTTTTCTTTTTTCTCTTTTTGGTTGAATTAGGTACTATGTCAGTTACTGAAAAATAGTTTTGGATTTATCATTATTGTTTTGAATAATTTGCAGGAAGGTTCCAAATAATGCCCCTGGTTACTGGGGTAATTCTTGGTCAGTGGGGTAATTCCTGGTCAGTCCTTTTTTAAATATTTATGAATTATTATTTCGCTAATTATTGACATATGTCATTGATTTAAACTACATGTAACTCTGTGAGCCTTAACTGCTAAGTTAACTGTAACCGCAATGTAACATTCTTATCTGTTAAAGATAAGTATACAATATACTGAATTTTTCTTTGTTAAATTTCATCCAAGTATTTTATAAATTTTAATAATTATTCTTAATTATACTAAGAAAAATGCTTAACTGTAACTGCATTGTACTACTCACTTAACTTTTCACCTTAACATGCTCATAACAGACAAAAGCATGTACTCAGTGTGTATGGTGCATGTGCACCATATTTTTTATGGACCTATTTATTTGGTAGGTGAAGATTCATTCACAACAGATATAAAAGCTGTAGCTATTGCATACAAAGTGTACAGAAAGTATTTTGGCTAAGTTTTATTAAGTGAAGATATTATGTTGAAAAAAATTGCATTCTTCCTTAAAAAAACTAAATACAGTGTTTAATTAGCTATATATATAAATAAATTCTTTATCTAATTAGTTTAATAACTTGTATTAATAATGTGCTTACAAAATGTATGTATTTGCATCAATCATGTGAGTGACCAATAATTGCCACATAAGTGGCCAGGAATTACCCCATCTCTGGGGTAATTCCTGGTCACTAATTAACGACAATTATTCAAGTTCATTATGTATTGTTGATAGCATGAATATTTTATTCGATGGACATCCCAATGTGCTTCCTCCATACCAAAATTTGTAACTCTAACATAGATTGATTTTGTGATAATTGGATGTTTATGCTTTTTGACCAGGAATTACCCCAGGTGACCCTACTATATGCGCTGTATGATTGTACAGCAATTACTTAAGATGGTAAAATTAGCTTCTAATAAAAAACAGACTTCGCACAAAGAAAGTTGAATTAATTTCTGTGATGAAAAACTGACTTTATTTCGTTTTAAAAAAAATCATATAAAATTTTCACTGTCCAACTTTATTTATTTTTTCTTGTTCCAATTTTCCCATTCGGAGAAATCCTTACCACTTTATATGGTAAATATAAGCTCCAGCTCTACTATAAGACTACATTTTCACACAGATATTTCATTTCATTTTCACCTCTTATTATTTATATCCCCCAATTGTTTATATATCGAAATGAGTGTTTCTTAGCAATTGTTTAGCAGCAGAGTATTAAAACTTCATAGATTTTCGACGTTTCGTTAATTTGACACTCGTATTTTGGATGTTAAACTGTATTTTGTTGTAACGTCACTCAAAACGAATTTTAATGCATGAATGTGAAATCATCACATATTGAAAAAAAAATCGATTTAAACAAGATTTTTTTGAGACAGTTCATATTTAAAACGGTAGTCTGCGTTAACGTAAAATAAGGCCAAAGAGATTCAATATTGGTTAGGTATTTTTGCTTATAAACATTTACCACATGTCTTCTATTCTCTTTTCTTTTTTGTTGAAGTACGTTAAGCACGAATATTTAACTCGTTATAATAAAGATATGTGCATTATTGAGCCCATTGCAGAACAGTTTAATTAATATCTTCATACATTCCACAAAAAGACGAATAGCGATCAATGTTTACGTTTATAAGAGACATCAATCAATATTTCATCACAAAAAATGGTAAATTTAACAATGAAGTAAAACTCTTAACTTATCTATATTAAAGGCAAATTTTATATAGCAAGAGAACCATAATTTTAAGAAAGTACGTACCTTTTTTGTAGATTCAAGGCTTTAAGACAAGAAAATTCTGCTTTGCGTTAAGTTGGAATTATCGTCATTCGATAAATGGAGACAAAAAAAAAGTTCAAAATTTAAGTTAAAATCACGATTCAATCAACAAACTGCGCTATAGTGAGGTGATTTTGGTAATGAGTAAATTCCATAAATAGTTACAAGAAAGTGGATTGACGTTCCCCAAACATCATTCAACAGTACTGTAAACAATATGGTTTCCATTGCAGTTAACTTCATTTTGCTTCAAGGCAGTAAGAGCCACTCTAGTTAATATACTCATGAAATGTTAAAATGTAATAATATAGTTTTCAGAGCTGTTAAATATGTCCGTAAATTTTGTGGTGAAAATTAAGAACAAAAAAGCTGTTTAAAGTTTAAAATTTGAATTTTTGCCTCAGCGACTAAAAAGGAAGGATGCCAATACTTGCTCTAGATTTCTCTACAGCATAGTGATTGAAGATTAAGCTGCTTTAAACAGTATAGTTTGAGAGACAGGACTAATAGGTAAATCAGTTATCTTCAGCTCATTTTTGTGGCTGAACTAAAGGCTAAACTTATCAATGAATATCACTTTAAAACAAGTTATGATTTTGGGGTATCAGGACTTCGGGAAATCAATGCATTTATATATAAGTGGCAAGGTTTTTGCAGTTTTTTTTTTTTTTTTGTGTCATTCACGCTGAGTACACACACCTTGCCACCTCCCCCTCCGCTCATTCACCGGGAAAATTTTGAGATGAGGAACCTGTTTTAAAATAACGTTGAACCATTATTTCGTTCAAATGGATTCTTGAAACGTTTAGTTGAATGTTTGTATGGAGGACATAAGCTCTAGAGTAGCGTTTTTTGATAATGAGTTAAGGCCCCTTCCAATTGCTCAATATATAAATTACTCTTTTTTTTTCGTTCTTTTTAAAAGCTAAGTTACATAACATTTATCATTTACAAGATCATTTTATTATTTTAAAGATTGTTATGCTACATTTAATTAAAATACTAACTTATAAATACTACTACTACTACTACTGCTAGTAATAATAATAATAATAATAAGAAGAAGAATAATAGTAACAATAATAATAAGAAGAAGAAAAAAAGTAACAATAATAATAATAAGAAGAAGAAAAAAGTAACAATAATAATAATAATAATAATAATTCTAATAATAATAATAATATTAATAGTAAAAATAGTAATAGTAATAATAGTAATAGTAATAGTAGTAATAATAGCAATAATAATAATAATAATAACAGTAATAATAGTAATAATAGTAATAGTAATAGTAATAATAATAATAATAATAATAATAATAATAATAATAATAATAATAGTAATAGTATTAATAGTTGTAATAATAGTAATAATAATAATAATAATAATAATAATAATAATAATAATAATAGTAATAATAATAAT
>JAXGGA010017581.1:0-23963 GCA_038373865.1 Uloborus plumipes | reverse complement strand
CAAATAAACATGCTTTAAGTTGATACTTGCTCATATACAAATCCAGACATATGCTTTTGAAAGAACTTTCTCTGAAATCTACTTTTAAATAGCAATATCCACATATCCTGGTGATTATGGTATATATATGCATTGATGTATTGTACGGATTGAAACAGAGAGTAGGATGGGGGTTTGAGGACCAATAATTCCTCACAACTCATGGATTGACATGTATGCAGTCCTAATGCAATGGTTTGTACACATGTATACAAGGATTGTAAGAACCTAATCCCCTCCCAAGGCTAGTTCTGACTGCGCTGGGCTAGTGATTGTGAATATCAAAGATCTTCAGAATTCCATTTTAAATTCCGAAAACTAAAACAATTTAGACATAAATCATTTCAAAAATGCCAAACTTCAGTTTAAAATGTATTGATTTCTATTCATGGGGTACACAATTAGCTCGCTTAGTACTTCAAATCTAAACCCAAAAACCAAAAATAAGCTAAATTTCTTCTAACCTTACGTCTAATCTTCAAACTGTGCATCATTTCGGCTATAAATTTTCCAATAAAACCCCAAACTTCAAGAAAGTATCCGAGAGGAGACGAATTGCGCCATCTTCCCGAGAAGGCTCAGATTATGATTGGCACTTAGGTAGATGGAGCAATATCTTTGATTAATGATCCGGAGCAGCCGCGTCTATATTGAGAGTCTGCTGCGGTGCTTCATCATTCTCTTAATCTTTTATTCTTTTGCAGATCACTTAACTCCTTTCTTTTGCTTCTAATAACTCTACTTTCGTCAGAAATGAAGTGTTTGCGCAAGTTTAAAACTTTAACGACTTTTAAACATGTAAAGTATATGTTTCATACCATTTCTTTTTTTTCTTTACTTGTCGACGTATGAATTCATAAACAGAGGTAACCTTTATAAGAAAGAAGTAGTAATTAACTTTGGTTAACTTCAAAACATGATAATTTTACATACTTTTCAGCATTCTTTTCTCAAAGAAATGCTATAAACTGCACCAGAGTTGATTAATAAAATAGACGATTTTCTTTGTTACCAATTTTTTCGTCCTAGCTAATGTATGATTGTGTTTTAACTTCTATACACGATAAATGAAAGAATCTTTAAGTTCGCTTGTGGTAAGCTCATATATATTTTGTGGGAAAGTTAAAGGCAGTATTTGCAAATTTTTCATTGTTATTTTTGCCATTTTTTCATGTATTCTATTTGAACTTCATTGCATAAGCTTGCTTATTTGATTTCCGCTAAAAATGAAGCAGGAAAAAAGCATCGAATAAAAACATTTTCCCATTGTCAGTTTGGAGTCCGAAACGTGTTTCTTCAAAGTTATCAAAACCTATTTCTGCAGAAGCAACTCTTTTCCTTCTCGCGTCAATACATGTACTTAGTATGTTGTATGAATGTATACAATTACAATGATGACATCTCTTTAAGTACTGACTGTCGAACTACCAATAAACCTTGGTCTGGTATTCTGAAGAATGTTCTGGATGCTCAAGAGCTGAAACCGTAATTTGCTTTCTGCTTAGCTTCAGTCATTTTCTTGCCTACCACCTTTTTTTTAGAATCGAAGTATTTACAATACCCTGTTTCTCTCAGTGGTTCCAATGAGGAAATTTATGCTTCATACCTATACCAATGTCCTAATTTTTCTGCTCTGTACTTGGAAGTAACATGCAATACACCGCCAACTCGAGTTGGAGGTGTAGGCCATGTTCCTGCCTTAGCCCTTGCTTAGGAGCGGTTACTCACTGCTTTAAACTTGGAAGTAAGTCTAATAATCAAGAGCTGAACTTCTTTTGTTTTATTGTGCTCTTTTTTTTCCATTAGAAATAACTTTTAAAGAAGTTAAGGGAGGAAAATTAATTTTAAAATCTCTCTTTTATCAATAGTCTAACTTTTAAAATTATCCGCCACACAGTTGAAGCTATTGAGTTAAAACCAAATCAGCATTAATCCTTATTAATATCAGTTTTTATTTAAATCCTTGAACTAAATTTTGAAGTATCAGTAAGGATTTTAGAGAGAAAGTTGTATTGATCTATGCATCTAGAGCAGGATCGTCATTTCAAGTTTTTTCGGGGGGAGTCAAAAGGTGCAAACACAATGCAATTTCATCGGAAAACAAAAACCACGCCCTCTTATATGTAAATACACTGATTTCCCAAAGCCAGGGGGGGGCAATTGACCCTCCTGAGCCCCCTAAATGACGGGCCTGATCTAGAGTGATTGACACAAAGAAGAAAAATAAATCAGTTTCAAGAAGAATTTTAAAAAGCTAAGTAAAGTTTAAGAGCGGAATTTTAAGGAAATGGCATGCTCTTCTGCTTGGAAGAGCTTGATGAAGAAACAATTTAGTTGAATTTTATTTCTTGGTCCAAACGTTTCTGCTTTAATAGCTTAATACTGCGGAACTCAACTAAGTTTATTTTCAACAGCCGGATAATAGCGTAAACCACTAAAATTTTTGAACATCAGAAAAAAACAGAAAATTAGATTTTTTTTAATATGTAGATTTGTGAATGATTCAAACAGAGAAAGAGAGGGAAACACTATCCTGCACTTTAGGAAGTAAACGTGGCAAAAACACTGGAAGAAAAGATCTTTCAAGTATATTTACAGTAAGTAGCGTCAGCAAAAGTTTTCTACAGAAGAAACTTTGTTTCATAAAAAAGAAGCAAACTATTAGTAAAAGTAGAGCTGAAATCATTTCTCATAGCAATACATTTTTTTATTAAAAAGCAAAACACACTATGCAGAATAACTTATTAGGAGCTCATTTTTTTCAGTAAATTTATGCTTGAGTAAAATTTAATTTGAAATATAAAGCAAAGTTAAAAATGGCAAAATTTATGCGTTAGGAAGTTTCTGTGTTTGCACATATTTTTGAAATCAGTTGTAGGAGTAGCATGATATTTTTAAAACTCAGATTGGAAATTTAGTTTGATAAGAACTACAAACAAAAATTAATTATATGTTCTTCAGAATAATTTGTCACATTCTATTTTAAAATATTATTTTAATTTTACCAGGCAACCAACAAAGTTCGTGTGGTTTTGAATGTTAACCCATTAATGCCTGACAATTTTTTTTCCAAAGATATTTTGTATACTGGTTACAAACAGCGTTTAAGGGACAAGAAAAATAATAAAAAAACTATTATGTAAAAAATAATGCTTTTACTAAGGAAAGAACAATCGTCCCTTAAAACCTACGATAGACCCTAGAGGGTACATACTTTTTAAACTAAAAATTTTTTCTGCCTACGATATAATATTTAAAAAGACATTTTATAAGAAGAAACAAAATTAGCAATTAACATAAACTGGGAAGCTGGGAATAACTTTGAAAAAGCTTTTTTTCTTGAGATTGTGAACGATGACATTTTTGATAAAGATCATATTGAAACTGCTACAGAACACATTTTACAATGGTTATATGCTGCAATCTATTAATAACGAATTGAAGCAATACCAAGGTACTCATTGAACACTATTATTTGGTTGAAATGTTCATTTTGGGGAAATTCAGACGCTTTTTTGGACCGTCCCTAAAAAGGGACGCTAGGCATTAATGGGTTAATAAATAAAACACAAAAAATGGGTTTAAATTAAATTTATTCAGAAAAATAATCACCATCAGCAAGTATTACCTTTTCCCACCTAGACAGAAGACCATATATCCCGTTTTTATAAAAAGTTAGGTTTTGAGAGTTAAAAAAGTTTTTCACCTCGTTTTCCAAATCCTCTCTATTTTGAAACCGCCGATTGCGCATATGGTTGTCCATTGCCAAAAACAGGTGGTACTCACTTGGGGCTAGGTCTGGTGAGTACGGCGGGTGGGGTAGAACTTCCCACTGTAATCGTGCCAGAGTTTCTTGAGTGATTCTTGTTGTGTGTGTTCGTTTCACTAAATTCATGTGGTACCCATTTGCTTAGCTTCCATCGTTTCCCAAGCTGGTGCAAATGTTTACGAATAGTTTCATCACTCACCTTGAATTTTAAGGCAAATGCTTGACATGTCTGACTTGAATCCTGCTCGATTGGCAGCTTGATCTCGTAGTTGTTGACCATTGATGGTCTCCCGGAGCGAGGTTCATCTTCCAGATTTTCATCCCCCGAGGCAAATTTCTTGAACCACTTCTGACCCGTCCGTTCAGCTACAGTACCTTCCCCAAAAGCATTGCATATCTTACGACAAGCTTCTGCAGCTTTGGTACCAAGTTTGAACTCATAAAGTAAGCAAGCACGAATTATTGCGTTTGACACGGCCATACTCAACTACAGATTTTCCACTTAAATTCAAAGTAATCAAACTAATCAAATACTCTAAATAATACTGCATTAAATAAGCTTTAATTTGCATACAAAGATACCCCCACCACTTCATTCTGTTTACTCAATATAATCCAGAGACGTAAACAATAAATAAAAACCGCATGCACTTTGTTGGTTGACTAATATTTAAATTATAATATTTCGACTTTTATTCGAAAGGAAAATATAGTTTACCATTAGTCGTGTAATGTAGCGGTTTATGCAGTTCTTTTTCTGTTTACACTCGAATTAAAAACAAGCATATAAGTATATGCATAAATGTTTTAGACTCATTTAAAACACGAACATTAATTTATATTATGATAAGCTGATTTCTTCTTTCTCTTGAAATGAAGTTCATTTCAAGCGTTTCATTCGAGCGGTAAGTTAAAAGCTAACAATATTGATTATTAGTTTATTGAACGTGCAATTTCCAAGTCTACAACAACTTAATCACGCAGACGTAAATTAAATTTTACCTTGTTTCATATTTACAGTAAAGGAGCATTCACGGCACTATTTTTGAGGGAGTTTTATCTAATATGCTAATCACGTAAACATTGCGAACATAAAACGCTTGTGACGAGAAAATTTGCGGAAATCCTTCTGTTCTTTTAATGCGAAAAAAGAAAGATCAAGCCTAATGAATTATGCAAATGCTTGTCAAAAGACTGAAATTTTCGTCCTGTCCTTTCACGATTATTCCTTTAGATAATCTCCAATTCTTCTGCTTCCCTAATAAACATTAGAATATTCCCATAAAAAATGTTGTCACTTTTTTTTCTCTTTAACAAATAATGTGATATTTGCTTTTGATTCTTTTGAGAGAGAAGTACTGAGGAGTTTGTTAATTGTATGTAACGCTGTATAAAAGAAAAGTCAAAGTATTTTTATGAAGTAACGTTAATCAACAGCTTTATTGAATAAAATTTGTTTTCCATTATTTTTTTCGAATTAAAACAACAATGTAGAAAATAATGAAGTAAAATTTTTTGGGCAATTTAAATATTTAATAACCATTATATTCTTACATTGAAAGTGAGTAAAATTACACATTTAGGCTGAAAAATTTAATTAAAACATTTTTTCACTATTTGAGATAAATATAGCTTGATCAAAGCTTGAGACAGAAATGTGAGGGGAAATATTTGTAATAGCAGTTTATATATTAACACCTAAATTTTACAAGAATTATGAAAAGTGTTATTATCTGTACAAATGTTATTTTATGAAAATATAGTTCAGTTCAGCTACAAGCTGCAATTTTTGTTTAAAATAATTTTTTAATGGGACAAAGTAGGATCTTTTAAACCAAAAATTCCAATGGAGATAATACTTATTTTCAAAATTTGAACGGTCTATCTTACTCTCAGTGCTAAAGTACTGAGCCCCAGCAACTCTAAAAATAACCTTGATATCACTTTGTAAGATGTTTTGCTATTTTCGTTTCAACAGTGCAAACACTTTATCTTTCTCTTCCACGTTTTGACGTTATTTCACCATAAATATTTCATACCAAATCAGCAATATTTTAATTTAATTATTCAAAGTACACGCTTTTTACCCATATGCAGACAGACGGAATATTATAAAAGAAACAACTCAAAATTGATTTGAAAAACCGGGCAAAACTCTGTTACCAGCCTTATTTATTTTAAGTTTCTTTCCGCTGAACAGTCATTTCTCAAAATTAACTCTTTTATGAAAAACGATTATAACAAAACCATTAAATATTTTAAGTAAAATGAGCAATGTTTCCAGCAATTTCCTACTAAAACTACCGAATTAGCTCATAAATATTATTAATTTTATGCAAACATAAAACTTTATTTTAGTTCTTAAACATTAAAACGACAAAGCAAGTATACCCACTTATCTCTCCTACAGATTACATTAATAGTAATCGATCCATTTAATATTTCTCCATAAAAGACCAAGAGAATGAGAAGAAGAGTTTTACTTCCGAATTTACCCGCAAAGATCATCAATAAAATCAAAATGACATTTTTGGCTTAGGAGCTCAGAAATGGATATTGATTCCCTATTTTAGTTAGGGAAACTATTAATCTTCCCTTTAAAATTTATGCTTCCCCTACAGAGAATCCCTCTAAATATGTCGAGGCAAACATCTGGAAGCAAATAAAATAAATCATCATTGAAAATGGGAGGCTTATATTTATAGGTTATTTCATCATATTAGTTCTGCTGATGTGCTGTTGATATTGTTTCTTAGGTAGGTTTTCAATCTATTATAGGTTGTAAAATGCGGAGATGGTTTTAAATTTTTGCTGTATTACTACAAGGGTTTCATCAGTTTTATTTTTGAATTCAGTGCTATACAGCAACGTTATTTCAGATATGTTTTATTTAATTTATTCTTATTGATGAGTTTTCTTTTCTTGAAACCTTAGAATAACGTAAAAGTGTTTTTTTTAGAATTTCAATCTGGGAATAAATAGGTGCATCTATGTATATACATACATTATATGCATGTTTGTATGTATGTATGTATGTATGTATGTACATATATATGTACGTACACATGCATGTATTTTTGTACGTATGTTTGTATGTATGCATGTACACATATATGTACGTACACATGCATGTGGGTCATTCCGACGAAAATGGTACAAATCATGTCTGAAATGTTTACATAAGATTATCAATGATGTTTACTTAAGATTATCAATGTAAATAATTTCCACCAACTAATCATATATTTTTTTTATTGAGTTTCCATTTATTTGTGTATAATGGAGTGTAAATAACTAGTATATGACTCATTTATGAAAGGATTTTAAATATTTTGATCACTTTGGTTAACAGAGTGAACATGTAACAGAATGGACAAATAAGCCTTTAAAAATATCCGTATAATCACAAAGAAAAGTTAGAATCACAGAACGAGCATAAAGTAGAATAAACAGCCTAAAACTGTAAGTCTGTCTGCAATTTCAAGAAAAAATCTATTTTTTTTTTTCATCATGAAATCGGCTCTAACAGAGTGAACATCCAACAGTTCAAATTAACTATCATAAGAAAAGAACGAGGCTCACCCTGGTTGTTGACTACATAATTCAATGTAGCAAGCTAATCACGGCAATTATACTACCTATATTTTTAAAAATATATATCAGATTGAATGCAATTGTTTATTTTATTTCCAAAAGGCATATAACAGAGTGGACAATTCGAAACATGGAAAATCTAGGGAAATGGATAAATAATAGTGCTCTTTGGGGAAATTTTTTTTCATTTGCGTAATAATCTGCAGAAATGGTTTTAAAAGCATCTTTTGTGCAGTGCTATGTAATTTATTTTGTTGTTACATTTCAGTTTAATTTTAAATCACATTTAAAATTCCTGCAATTTGAAGCTGGGACACGTCATTTTCTCCTTCTTCTGACAAAGATATTTTTTGTGTCATTTCTAAATGCATTATACCTAATCAATTGATACTTGATGGCACAAAATTAAATGGAGAACCAATAAAAAATACACTTAATGGGTGATAGTTATTAAAATTGATTTTAAAAAATTCTAAAGTCTCGGACATGATTTGTACCATTTTCATCGGAATGACCCATGTATTTTTGTATGTATGTTTGTATGTATGTATGTACACATATATGTATTTTTGTATGTATATTTGTATGTATATTTGTACGCATGTATGTACACATATATGTACGTACATATGCATGTATTTTTGTATGTATGTATGTGTTAGATATTTACATCTGTTCGGTTAACTTCTAACGGGACTCTTCAACTTACGTGAAGCCCATTTGCATTTAGCAAACTAAAACAGCAAGCTATTTTGGTAATTTGTTTTTAAAAGACTTGTTTTACAGCTAAGAAGGAATAAAGACGATTCCTAAAAAAGTAAATTCAAGGACAATTATTAACTAGGGAGAATATTTTTTTTAAACAGCTGATTACATGAAATAAATTTTGTTTTCTTCGCATTGTCCTTTACATGGCCTTTTAACTTTATTTCAATTTTATTTTTATTAATGCATTTAACAACCATATATTCGTTAAAATTATCGATAAAGGCTTAGTTTATTTAAAGCCCCGTAATAGTCTACCTATCGCATTTATCTCAAAAAGTGATTCCCATGAAACATCACAAAGAGCTATCTAGTGGCCCACAGCAATTGGAGATGAATTCAAGCAATTTAAATTGAATATTTGGTTGGTTAATTTCTTCATTTAAATTTAGAAATCAATCAATGTTTAATTTCTATATTTTTTTCGTTTCGAAAAACTTTGATAGATAAGCGGCTGTGAGTTCCGAACTTCAGGCTCATTTCTGCTCTATTTTAAAACTCAGAAAGTGATAAGCACTTGGTATTAAAGAAGATTTGGTTGATTTTGACGGTTAGGAAGACGTCCGTACTAATAGAGATTGTTGAGAAACATTTTACTATTTGTTAAATTACCTACTACTAGCGTCTACAAAATTCTCGTTTTCAAACGTATATGAATATTAAAAAAACCGATGATTATAAAATAATTAAATAAAAGAAGAAATAAAAATATTACAGAAACAGGGGAAATTGCAACGACGATATTCACTAGAAGAAAATGAAAAATGAAAATTATTTTGACTGTACGATTACGTTCAAAAATAAGATCTTATTTATTTAAATTTAAAGCTTCAGTTTTTTAAAATCTTAGGAAAACATTACTTACATTTATCAATTTGCAAATTGTCACAAGTAATATCACCTACGGCACGAAATCCAATTTTTAATTACCTAACCCGAAGAACATTTTACGAAACGACGTCTGAGAACTATGAAAAAAAAAAAATCATAAAAATATTCACAAAGAATACGAGATTAAGCAAATATTTCCTCTAGACAATATGTGAAAATCCTCTTGTATGCCGAGGAAGAAACCGGCGCAAACTCAATACTTATGAATTATGCAAATGTTCTCCCGAAGATGAAGACTCCCATCGAAAGTTGCCAGATTCTTCTTTCAGAAGATTTCAAATTATTTTGCGCTCTCATTTAGTGCGAGGGGCCGCCATTTTGAATTACTTTAGAATATTTTTATAGATATTATTCTCTTTTGTAATGATTGCTTAAAGGATTAGAAGTAATTACACAAAAGGATTTCGGGTAATTAGAGTTTAATATTTAAATATTGATAAGTAATGTGCTTTAGTTTTACTTTTGCAAAAATATTATTCGTTCATTACTGTTAAGGTCATTTTTCAATATCGTGTATGCGTTATAGGCAACACAAGTTAATAAACATGAGCCATGATTAATTGTTTAATACTGTTTTTAATTACGTAAAATGTTTCTACAGTGCATATTTTAAATAACATGTTATTCATTTTTCTTTGCCTTTTTTTCAATGTTTCAATAACGTGTTATGCTTTTCTCACTGTAATCTTAAGTAGTTATGGTCTGAATATACATTTTATGCAACAATTTCATAAATTCATTGCACGCGTTTCAGATACTATATAGTTATATTACTTAAGTTCTTGAAACTTTACCTGCATGTCTGCAATAATTTCACTTAACGGTTTGGCGATGAATTAAAGAGATATCGCCAAGTTGTCAGCATTTTTGGCGATTTATTTATGGTGAAGAAATTTGACGGGAAATTTCTGAATGGTATACTATTTACACATAATAAACATTCAAATACGTAAAAATGTTCCCTCTTGCTCAAATGTCAATTCGTTTTAAGAACAACTGAATTGAAATCGAAAGTTAACGGTGCTTTAAGCAGCATTGTAAGCAAAAGAAGGGTTCTGTTTCAAATTACGATATTAATGTGGGGACAAAAACATTTTAAGATTGTTGAATATTTTTTAAGAGTGCTTTTATACAATTTAGGATGTTAGTGTTGTCGTTATAAAAAATGAAATACGATTTGACCGCTCAAAAATTGCATGTCTCTGCTTTACCTAAGTTCTAAGACTCTTTTTGTACATTAACCCCATTAGAGGTATACCTTTATGAGTACTTTATCTTTATGCAGGTTTGTTATATAGAACACAGAAAATAAATAAGAATGATTAATTTCGAATTTATCCAAACAACTATTTATGATGGGACTTCTGCACCTCTAAACAAGACTAACGTAAGTTCATACTAGAAAGTTTTTAGAAGAGCTCGAAAACGATTGTCGGATGCAAAATAAGGATGAGGCTCACGCTCTTTTACGCTGCTAAATAATTGTGAAGGAATTTCTTTTCTAGAATAACGTTGTTATGGGTCGATGCGAAAAAAAAATTCTGCATAACATGCAGCAATAAAGTGAAAATCGCCATTTTTGGACTTACGTCGTTCTAGTTCTGAGACAGTTAGCACCGTTACAGGAAATCTTTGAAATTTGTCTTTCTTTAACTCAAAATTCTCATGGCGAAACTCAGTAAAATGCCCATCAAGCTATTCAATGCAGCTATATGAGCTTACAACCATTTTTTCTTCTTTGGTTTTCTGTTTTCTAAGACAGCAAAACATGACTCAAAGTGCCTGACGCCTTTGACGTTGTACTTTGATTAAATTTTATCATCATGTGATCAGAGAGTCTCATACCCTGTAAGAACCAAAGTACCCTTCATTCTTACTACGCACTTAATGTTTTAACTTGGACATGTTACTTTCAAGCTGTGCCGTACATGGTGATGCCGTTACGAAAGCAAAAAAGTCTCTCAAACTGACTTTTTGTCAAATGCCAGTAGCCACGTAATTTACTTACTTTGTGTGCTCATCTCATTGGTAGTAAGTGTCAAACTTTAAACTGAAAAGCCATCGTCAACTTGCTATGCAAAATTTTAAAACAAAAAAAAAATCTTCTGAAATTCTTTTAGTCGCTTGATTGGGACCAATCGGTAAAAATGTCTAGAAAATTACCCTATTTACTCTCATTCTAGTTATTATCTCGGCCACAGCACTGATGTTCCAAAATGTCACGCCCTAGCATCACTCGGGGTAATTTTTTGTTGAGTGCATCGTACTTTTATACCCGTATATATCTCGGGAGAAGTTTATTTCGGCTTCTTCGTGTTGTCAAACCCGAACCTATCTCGGGAAAGGTTGATTTGGGCTTAGTTTAATGTCATAGAAATAACTTGACAGTTAAAAGGTTGATAAACCTGAAATTGTTTTGAAGCATTAATAAGTTGGAAGACAAAAACCAATTTCATCGAAGAATGAATAAGCAAGAATTTATTTAAAGATAAATTAACAACGGAATGACTTTTACTGTAACACAATTCACATTCTAGTCTGGTTACCCTCGTGAACGAATATTGATTTCCCATCTTAGTTAGGGGAACTATTAATCTTTTCGAAATTTGTGTCTCCGAACAGAAATTATCTCTTAATATGTATGAGAAAAGTCTCGGGGCAATTAGAATTCATCATAATTTCGGACAATTCTGTTTCTGCATTAAATTAGGAAAACTTCCCATCTGTCTAACTAAACGAGGCTTCGTTTTCTGTTTCGACTTAAAATTTGGCGCGAAATATTTATTGAATTGTTACGTCGTTTTTAATATTTGTAGTATCCGTGCTGTCTTTAATATGTATAGATTAGAAGAAAGTTTAACGACCTAAATTATGGAAAAAGAGTTTTAAATTATGGAGATAGGAATCTACAAACGTTTTCTCTCTGAAGAAGTTAACGTAACGAGACTTTGGGAAATCATATTATTATGCTTTGTGGGAAAATGTCCGCCAATGATTGCTAAATAACTGAGATTTCTTCAAAAAATATTAATAAATATAGCTGAAAAAATCATATTTGCAAGCAGAAACATTTAACTGCAAAAAGTACATAACCGAGGAAATATTTATAAAATGATTAAAAATTGCAAAACAAAAAGAAGGAAGCGAGACATGAGCTAAACCACGATTAAAAATTAAGTTGAAGACAGAAAATTTTACATAATACTGATAACGAAGGACAGGATATAGCTACGAGTATACTCCGGTATTCCAGCATCATTTGTTCAAAGCTAATTTTCAAATGGCGTTAAGAAATAATAATTAATTAAACAACAACTTAGGCATTTTTTTAGAATCGAGTAGCCGTTTGATGCTAATAACTTTCGGAAATAATCGATAATAATTCTCGATTATTTCCGAAATAATCGATAATATTTCTCTTTCTCTAAATTTCAAACATTCAAACATGATTTTTGGAAAACAAAAAATATTTTCAGCCAGAAATCTAAACTAACCAAACAACTAGAAAAATAACATTAAAAGCTTGTGGTTCCTTTTTTGTTCCTAGTGGGAAAAGGGGGCGGGTAGTAGCGCTTTGCTACACTTATCTACAAAGTACTTGGGTACCAAGCAGTAAATAGCAATAAAACAAAATACTTGTACCAAGCAGTAAATAGCAATAAAACAAAATACTTGTAACAGCAAGCAGTAAAGATTACTAGCTGCGCTTGAAATTTTTGAATGCTAAAATATTTTCTTAGGATAAAACGATTGTTTTGCAGCAACTTTCGTTTACTTACGTGTGCTATACATCAGTTTTTTTCATGCGCCATTTAAAGTTTGTGTCACTGTAGCTTTGACGGCTTCAAGACGTCATTGCACTTTTGACGAGCCCGATACGTTATTTGTGTGTCACTGGTTTAATGGAAGGGTTGCTGCGTGATTTTAATGCATGCTTCTGGTTAAAGTTCTGCTGTTCAGATCTGAATCTAATTTCTTCGGTACGTTTATACAGTGTGTTATATTACTTAAACAATTCATTTTTAATAAAAATAATGCGTAATTCTCTACTTTTTGGGCTTTATTATGCTATTTAAGATCACCCGAACTTTCTATTTTTATTTCTAGATCCATCTCTAATGCTCTTAAATTGTCGGAAGTTTTCCTTTTCAATCAATGATGAATTATTTCGTGATAATCATTGCTGAGAATTAAGCTCATTTCTGACTTACCGAGATTCATATACTCCAAGCAGTCTTTATGATTTAGTATTTGTCTTATGTTTGGGGTATTTATAAGAACAAAATTTAAGTAGAGTCTTAAATACAAACTTCCATATAAAAACTGAAATATAAAACGCATTCAGTTCTTTATAAAAATGTAAGTTACTGTTAAAATTTTCTGTATGCGTACTCATTTCTGTAAATGACTAAAAATAGTTAAAATAAGAAATGAAATGATGTAGTCTAGTAAAAAAGGGAAAATTTAGTTTTAATGAGAAAACTTGTTTAAAGCCGGCAGGCTTGTCTAGTGGTCAGAGGAGTCTAATCGGGATAACGAAGCCACGTGTTCAAATCTTGATACATGCATGGTAGAACTTTCTCTTTCTCTCTCTTTGGTCCTTGTCCTTTCTCAGTGTAAATGACTATTGTGAATGGATGCCTGCCCTATGAACGTCTTATAGCATGTGTATTCAACTAAATTGCACTTCCAGCTTAATGGTGCTCCTAAAAATTAATAATCTGCCTTAAATCGAGTAGATATATCTACTAAGGCTCAGGTTCTCAAGTGGTATCAGTAACAGTAACAAAATTTTAAATATGGTTAACAGTTTTTAATTCTTTTTTTTGTAGCAAGAAACAACTGAAAATTAAATAGAATCTATGTTTCAAATTAAGCCATGTGCAAATAACTACATTATTTTATTATTTTAGTTTTTAAACTCATTTATATTAATTTTCCTTTATTTATTTACTGATTCATCCCTTTTTTCTTTTTCTTTTCTCTTTGTTTTTTTTTTTTTTTTTGTTTTTTTTAAATTGAGGAATGGCACATTGCTTTTATTTTCATTTTTGAATTAATTGTTGTAAAGTGCCTTTGTCAGATAAGACTGAGGCACACGTTTGCAGCAGGGTGCTTCACCCCCTTCCCTCCCCCATCCCCAGATCGTACACCGGCCCGGCCCCTGTACGTCCACCGCCCCGCTCCCCACACACATGTTAACATATGTCTATACACACCCCTATCGCACCTGGGTAATGTGAAAAACAGAATTTGAATTTATGGTGTCAAAATTCGTTTTTTTTTTTTTTTTTTTTTTTTTTTTTTTTTTTTTTTTTTTTTTTTTTTTTGAGGAACATGTCAAACTCAATATTACGTCTAGAAATCATTTTGTTACTATGCAACTGCTAAAAGAAGAACTTTATTTTCTCATAAATCATTAGAAAGCTGTTAATTAAATGCAGTCATCGCCGCTCCTATGTACAAACAATCTCAAAATGACTGAACATTGTTTATATTTCTACTCAACTGTCATTCGGTTTCTCGTAAAGATGGTTCTTGGGAAAATTAACTGAAATATGTAAACATTTGTGTTTATACGTATAATCAAGTTTACAGTATGGTAGTAACATCTCTGAATTTTTCCACTTTCGAAGTTCATTAAATATTTTAGTTTGTCAGCTGAGCGACACGTATGCAATCTCTTCTCATAAGACATGAGAGAATTTAATTAAAATATAGAGAATATTTCATTTACGAAGTCATTGGTTCATAGTATTCAATTAAATGATTAAATTTAGTCTATTCATAATGCATAAACTTTTTACTCACTGCACATGAACTTTTCTGTAGAAAGAATTTCATGTGGACTGTGAAAGGATCTTTTGTCTAGAAAAAGTTCTTGTAGAGAAAAGACCTTCAGCTAGAGCTAAAGAATCCGTTGAAATGAAATCGAACTGATTAATAAATAGTTGATGTTTTTTGCTCTCAGAAATGCAATAAGTGCAAAAATGGTAGGACTTATTTTTCTCGCATTTTCATTTTAGAAGTTGATAATCAACCAAGTCCTGTTCTTTTTTGGATTTTAACGAAATACATATATGGAAACGTATTTTCAGAATTCTCACAAGTTTAACTTTAATTTAACAGTATTTTTAGTAACTTTAATAAAATATGCTATGTTTACGATAATAATAATAATAATAATAATAATAATAATAATAATAATAATATAAAATAATAATAATAATAATAATATAAAATAATAATAATAATAATTATATAAAATAATAATAATAATAATAATAATAATAATAATAATAAATAAACAAATATATTTTACACTTCTGTGAGAAACAGCGTAGTTTTCTTACATTTAATACACAAATACATATTTAAATTGAAACAAATTGATTAAACGTAAACTAACACTCCTCTACTAATAATAAAGCTGAAGGTGGGTCTGTCTTTCCTTCTTTCTGTCTGTCTGTCTGTTACGCGCGTAGCGCCAAAACCATTCGGTCGATTTTCATGCCACTTCACACAAAATTAGTTTGTAGCATGTAGTTTTGCACCTCGAAGCGATTTTTCGAAAATTCCATTTCGTTCTTTTTCTATTCGAATTCTTAGCGGAAATTCGATAAAATAGGGAAGAAATATTTCATACACATTTTCAAGTCTTATGTCATTCGAAAGCTTGAAATTTTCTGCACAAAATGAAGTTTTTTCGAAGTTTCTACGATCATCAGGAGAGCTGTAACAATTGTTTGTAGAATCCCGGAATTCAAGGCTTACCTTCAGTAAAGCAATCCAAATGGTTCTAAAATGGTTGGGCTCGGGAATAAAATTTGGTTGAAAATAGAGATGAAATAAATTATTTTATCAACGGAAATCAACTTTTCATGTTGTTACCATGGTTACGTGTTCATACCTATTTTTGTTTCGTTCTTTTTCCAGCGTTGCCAGACGTAGTATTTTTGATACTACGGTAGTATTTTTTCGGCCTAAATAAGGAGCGTAGTATTTTCTGGCGACCCTGTTTCCAATATACTTTAATGATTTAATTAAAAGATTTGGCAGATTTTTTTTTTTTTTTTTCATTTTCATAGATGTCGCATTTCAGCAATATTGATTTTGGCAACGTTTGGAAACAGTATTATTTTGTAGTATATTTTTTTTAGAGGAGGCGTAGTATTTTTCTGTTTCAATTCTCTGGCAATCCTGTCTTTTTCCCGGTGAAAATGTGCTTTGGGACAATGCTTGACGCGTTTTCAAAAAGTCACCAACTGGCGCGTTTGAGTGTCTCGCGGAGTTGAAAGCTCCGAGAGAAACAACGCAGAATAGTCAGGGTTACCACGCTTGGCGCGCCTATCGCCCATTTAGCGAGAAAAGGGTACCTAATGCACAGATTAACCAAATATCGTATCAATTGCGATGTTGCATCGTTCTTTTTAAAGTGTTTCATTTCGGAAAATGTATTGTTTTGTTTTTAAAGCTAGGAAATAAAACTTTCTTCTTCTTTTAAACTTTGGTAAGATTTCTGTTGGTTTCTGTGAGCAACAAAATTGTTCTTATTTTCTCTTTTGGCTTATTTTTGTGCATCTCTCCTTGGGGTTGCATTCGAATGTCCCCAAGGGGGTATTTACCCCTTTTATGGGGTAAATCAGTGTTTTCAATGCAGACAAAAGTGATATGAATTGGCGTGACCACTTGGCGATATATCGCCAAGCTTTTGGTCGCCAAGTGTTTGACGCCAATTTGGCAAAAAAAATATATTATTATTATTATTTTTTTTTTTTGGTTCAATTTGGCGCTATTGGCGATATTTTGCGAAAAATCCACTGAATGATGTTAAAATCGGCGATATTTAGGGGATTAATCATTGTAAAACATTTTTTTGCATTGTTTCGTAGCAAACTAGGGATACAAATGTTTGAATTGTTATCTTGCTCACTCCAAGCACTATTTTAGCACTTAAGGCATCTACTGAGCAATTTACACGTAAAATTAAGTAGTGTGGGGTCCATATCAGATTTTTATATCATACTTTGAAGGAATTATAGTTGAATTATAACTGAAATACAGCATTTTTTCTGCTATATCAATTATTTTGCAAATGAACTTTTAATTTTATACCACGGGCAAAGCCGTGCGGGTACCGCTAGTTAAAAATAAAACTCAACTAATTGCTTAAATACACTGTCTTGAGCGTGAACTTTAAAAACTTTTAGTTACTTTCATTTTTTAGGTAAAAAAACTGAAAGAAAGCTTTACTAAAATTGTGTATCGCAAATTGAAATAGAAAAAAAGCACTTTACATTATATTTGTTAACACGTGTTTCTAAGTTATAAAGAAACTTTTTCTCTGTTTTAAAATAGTTACAGCTTATAGATGCCGTTTTTACGCTTCATAAGTTAGTATTTGTTTGCAAAAAAAATATGGCACTGGAAATCCGTGTTCTGTAAATCCTAAACAAGTAAATGTTTTTGAATTTCCTGCTATTTAAATGCTATTATATATATGAAGGGCAAGGGGGAAAAAAGATGAAAGTAACCAAAAAGCGATTTCGAGAAAAATGAAGAACAAAGTGTGATTTCCATTAAATCCTTATGAAGTTAATAGAGTCTTCATGCACATTTCGGTCAATTCTCATCTTTTTTCCCCCTTTGTTGTTCTACCAGATGATATTATTCCTTCATAGCCCCTAGATAGCGCTAATATCTCAAATTCTATGAAAAAGTGACTTTCACCTCCCCCCTGGCCCTTCATATATAATGACACAAAGCTGTTTGCTTTTTTAAAGATTCCCACTTAAAACATAAGAAACGTTAAAATACATTGTGATATTTGATGATATTAAATTCAGCAGAGTACCACACACGCTCAGAAAATCTGGAAAAATTGAATTAATTGCCGAGATATGCTTAGATATTGATTTTAAGCCTTTTATTTAGGAACTCATTGCTGATTAATATCTTACAAAGTAAACAAGCTGTTTTAAAACTCAGGTGCTTCTTCATTTATGATCTTTTCAACTATTTCTAACGAGCACTGCATGTATAACAAGCATGCATTTGAAAAAAATATGAAAATAATAATTTCAGTCAAACTCGAAAGAAAATGAAATTTGAAGCCAAAATAGAATTTGGAAATTCTGATATTCGAAAAGCGAACATCGCACCGATGAATTATGCAAATTTGGTTCCAGAAGCGGTGAATCTTATTGAAGAAGGCGCATTTCTTTTCCACTGAGAATTCAAATTTCTTTTGTTTTCTACTTCAAAATGAGAAAACGCCATCTTTGTTTCGAGGGGTATTGAAGTCTCAACGTGCTTAATTTGTAGTTATTCTTATTCATAACAGCTTTATTTTTCATTCATACTTAGTTTTATTTTAGCACACCTTTGATTTAAAGCGATAAGAGTGCTTCATAATTTTAATAAATGTTTCAGAAAGTAGTTGTTTTAGCATTTGCATAGCGAGTAGATTTTTCACTCTGCATTTTCATTTAAATTACGAAGAGGCATTTCTTACATCAAAATTTCAAAACTTATTTAAGGAAACCTATTGCTAACAGAGATGAAAGTTTAAAATTGAAAGAAAAAAGATTTATAGACTGGCAGACTAACAAATTAAATCATTACTAAAATTTGTTAAATAACTTACATTTTTAACTGAAAACTATAAATATATATAAGTATGTGATTTATAAATAGTATCAAAATGAGAAAAAATATACTGTCAGGAAAAATATACAGGGCGATTACAGTTAAGGGTACTCTGTAAGTACTTACATGCAGCTTGTTCTGATAGACTTAAGCTATTGAAACTTAGTATGTATGTTACATAGAATATGTGGGGAGGTGGGATTGGGATGACAGAGTGCCAGTTGAAGCTTTTCCATCAGGGAAGAAAGGGGTGGTGCAAGGCGAAAAACAACAATTTAGAACCTTATTTCGTCACAGAATTTGTTCATTCTATTTTCAAGTTGCTCAATGACTTTTACTTTGCTAAAGCATGTGACATTGTCACTTTGGCGTGTAACAATGTCACATGCTTTAGCATGCTCTGATATGTTCAACAATAGCATGAACAGCTTTACCATCAATTGCAGTCATATGACGTTTAAATTTCCAAAGTAATAAAGAAGTCAAAAAGCCTTTTTTTGATGGTAAAAACAATGAGCAAGTATTTCTAAATAGCGTATTTCTTTTTCTCTTGAACCATTTAACAGTACCCCAATTTTCAGAGACACGTTTATTGTAATGAACTCTACGTAAGTCCAAATTGGTTAATTTCATTTCCAACCATCCTGTATGAAATTTAGCACATATATATTCTTTTATTTTTCTTACATAAAGCTTTATTAGAAAGAGATTGGTATAAGTCATCCTAACTTTGTTTAAATCAACTCAAAAAGAGTAAAAACATTTGCCAAAATTCAAGACTGTATAAACTTTCATTTAAAAGTGTTTTATTAAAAATATAGTTTTCTTTTAATTTGTACAAGAATCCCCCAAAGAGAAAAATAACTGACCCCCCCCCCCCCCCAAAAAAAGAAAAAAACTTGAATGCTTTATACTTTTTTAAGGAGAGAGTTTTGAACACAAGAACACATTTGTGTGAAACTTCCTTTTTTTTTTCAGATATGTGAAAGAACAAATGCTTAACATCCAAACGCAATCCTTCCTTTACCATTAATTTTTTTAACCTTTCCAAGAATACATTATCTAAATCTCAAAAATTAGATATGCTGTTTAAACTTGCGAATCTCAATTCATTCAATTGTTTCCAAGACAACGAAAATGAGACAATGAGTCTTATAATCATTCAAATTCTATCTGTTTATAATTGTTACCAAATGCGGACATTTAATCCACAATAACTATGTACGACAATTCAATTTCGAATTAAATATTCCAAAATTTACGGTATTAAACAGCATGAAATAATATTTACTTAAATATGGGTAGGGACAGTTCAAATTGCAATATGACTGAGGCAATCTGACAAAAGCTTTTGTCAGATCTCCTTTGATACGTAAGCTCATGTCTTCTGCATTGAATAAACGAGTAATTCCAGAGTACCTATTTGTAATATTTTCAACTTTTATGCTTTGTTAACGTTGCTTTTTTTAAGCACAGATGCAATGTTTTAAATCATGTGATATTTTCCAGTCGTCGTAAATGTTTACGCTAAACAGAAATTTTATACTATTATTAGGTATTTTAACTTATTTTCTCTCAATGCTTTGTCTTGTCTAAACAAGAGTAAAGTTAATGAGGTGAAGTGTTGCTTTTAAGCACAGGTAAAACTTGTTGAAAGCTCCAAGATTTGTTTTGGTAAAAAATTTTCACGGTTCATCAAAAAAAAAAATAAAACATTTGATTTCATAACTATCCTTTGTGTATCTTCTACACATAAAACTTAATTTCATTCGCTTGTTTTTGCATGTTGGTTATCTTCATGTTTTTGCCACTTTTAGAATATTTCCTGTAAGGTAACAAGATACGAAACCGAAGACCGCAATTTGGCTGGGCTACTCTGCCTCCCCAGGGAAACATCTGTATTCAAGCTTCAAAGGACACCCTTCTTTGTCGAAAAGCCAGCAGGATCCTTTGTGCTCTTGTAAAAGATTGGCCGGCGGGAGACTCCAGGGAAAAACATTTGCAATTCCTCGGGGCATATGGTAGTCTGAAACCCTCGAAAAGTCAGACATTTGTTGTGGGAACATCTAATGAGCAACTCTTGGAGTCAGTGTGAAAACACCTTTGTGTAAACGTAATAAGATACTGTTGTTTCAACAATTTGGTTACCAATGCATTGTAATACCCTTCATTTCCAAAAGTCATTGGACACAATTCACATTGTATCGTAATTCATTTACTTCAAAATTTTAAATCGTAAGTGGAGTATATTAAACGACAGAAACCACCAACTCAACATTCTGGTAACATAAAAATTAAACGCAAACACTGTTTGAAGATCTTCTATTTTAGGGAAAAGGAATAGAAAACGGAAAGATATAAAAGAAACAGTTGCTGATAAAGAATCTCAAACCGGGTCATTGCAGCGTTGCCCAAATTATTTCGTATTATTGAGCAAGAAATTATACATATCAGATGATGAAAAGAAAAGACCAACCTGCCAAAATCTAAGTGTTTTCTTCAGCATAATCTCCGATTACATCCACTGATTTAAAATTTTTCCAATGACATGAACCAGTTTTTTTACAAGGACATACATAAAACCTCTGGCGATATTTTTTTAATAAGAAAATAATTTATCTTGTAACACTGCATAGAGTTATTTATCTTTTAACACTGCATAGAGTTTCATGCAACTACTTTATATTAATTATTACTTTCGTACTCTCGATAAGTTTAATTCGTATTACCCATGTTATGGAAATAAGCGGTTAACATTATCAACTGGCCATTTTGGTCTAAAGTTGTTCAGCTTCACCCCAATCCTTGATACAACTTTTAGATTAATATTCAAAATGTATGCTTATACACTTACTCTCATCATATATCCTTTCATAGCTACTTTGGACATTTGTACAGCGAGCGGGATAAAATTTTGCATTAAAGACTTCCTTGGAAAAATTTACGAAGTTGTGACGTAAAATTTTTATTAGCCACACATAGACGCCAGTATGTGTCATCTCAAACGTCCATTACCTTTTAATTGCTCAGATTAATCAGTTTAAAATGCTTCGGAAAATCGTAGATAGCAGATTCCTGTGGAGAGAAATATATTGACAGACACATGCGCGTGTACTCACACTCTATTCTATTTATGCAGATTGTATGGTACTGTACTCTGTTTTCATTAACTTACAATGATTTTTTAAGTTTCTTTTTAGATATACTCGCGCTGTTACCACGCAAACGTTGGGAGGAACGAACTACATGCTATCTGTGTTACCAGGCTCTTGATTAAAACATCATCGCTGACAATCTCCCGAATTTATTGGAAAGTCTCTGATTATCAAGTCACTAAAGCGTCTTAAAAATATAATTTTAAATTAATGTACCATGCTTTGAGATTGTCAGCGAAGTATTTTGCAATAAACTTTTTAAAGTTGGTTTTAAATATTGAAAAAATGTGGATTTTTGAAAAGACTGCTAAATTTAATTTTGAAATTTGAAATCCTCAAAAATATCAAGATGTGTAAAATCTTTTGAACGAAACATAATATTTCAGTATAGAATATTTTGTTTCGTTCAAAAGATTTTACACACCTTAATATTTTTGATCTTATCATTTTTCAAAAGATTTTACACATCTTAATTTATTATCATAACTTGTTCATCTGCATCTAGCAAATGTAAAAATTCGGTTTAATAAGTGTGTACTTTTCTTACAACATGGGAAAACGGTGTTTCTTTTCCCCGGAATTTTTTTAAGTAAAAATGTCAAGTCAACAATCATAAGTCAACAATTAAACCTGTATGTATAATAAAATCTACAAAATTGAAAATGAGGAATATAAAATTGGAAAATGTGTGTCTGCGTGTCAGTTTGATTCTACTTTCCCTCACAAAAGCTATTTAGCGTGTTATCCGATGCAAACAAGATATTTTTGTTTCAAAACATCTAGATCAAGGCTCCTCAAAACAATCTTTTGCTCTTTGATTTGAACAATTTTTGATCCATCTCGAACAGTTCAAAGATTTAAAATTACATTTTGAGGGGAGCCTTAAATTCTATATAAACTCGGATATAATGGAAGGAATTGCATTAAAAAAAAGAAAGAAAGAAAAACTCATCACTAATAACACCTATAAAAGGACGTTTTTTTTTCAGAGTTCAATACTTTTTTGATACTTGCACATGTGACAAAAATGCAAATCTTTCGATATAAAAAGGCATTGGCACTAAAAACTATTTTTAACATTAACATGGAAAAAATGAAAAATATTAGTGAAAATTGAAAAATAGAGCATTTTGTTTCTTTTATAAATATTTAGTGATGTAAATTTTTTATTTTCGCCCTAAATTTTTAATCAAACTGCTTTTTTTTCATTCTGGGGAAATAAAATTAAAAAAATATTATATAACTACTATACTAAAAATTAATTTACTCAATCTTTATAGAATAAAACAATCTTAATTTTGCATAAAATTAAGAGCTTTCCAGAAATATTGCTTGCAAATGATGTATCATTGTTCTATTTCGTCTGCACAGTTTAAAAACCTATATTCGCTCAATTTTTCCCTGTAATTAAGCTCTACATGGTTAATCTTCAATGCTTAAATACTGAAACAAATATCCCTTAGTAAATTATGTCACTATGCAAAAAAATATGATTACCGACACAATTTCATTTAGATGCTCTTCCGATGCTTGACGGTAGTCAAGTTTGCTTGATGGATGACTTTCTAATTGCACCAAAAACATTAAAAGAACACATTAGCATGTCATTCATTGTCCAAAATAAAGAAACTGTTGCTACGTGACGAAGAGTGCGAAGAAGAGTTGAGAGTTAGCCAAACACGACTGCGGAAAGATCGACTCCGTAATTCCACTTCAATTAACGGACGTATTGACTTTAGCCGGCAGCAGCAAAAACAAAAGTTGCCCTATTGATTGTTTGGTGCTTAATCATTGCTTCGTATTAGAAAAAAAGTCATCAGGTAACAGGAAAATATAGTGAAAAGCATATGGGCCATTCCATGAAAAGTGAAACCAATTGGTCAAAAATTCATATTGAAGTTATGTTGCTATGTTATACATCATTTTAAAGCTTAAGATGTATATTTTAAGAATCCTGCATTGATTTTTTGGTGAGAGTTAGAATAATACTTGTTTTCTTAGTTGGAAGTACGATATTCACGAACTTGTAAAAATCAGAAAAAAGACACACATTTTCAAATGCATATTTCTCATCGAAAAATAAAAACAAAAATAACTACTTG
>JAXGGA010017580.1:0-23966 GCA_038373865.1 Uloborus plumipes | reverse complement strand
CCTTCTGAAGTGACCCTCAACATAATCAATCTTTTGTAGCCTGCTGTTTCAAAAAGGTTGTGCATCCCTGCCGTAAATATCATTAAACAGTCCTCTTTCAAGAAAAGTTCGGAAGTGGCAATGGAAAAAGCAAATTGATAAAGAAATGAGGACAGTATACTGGCTTGCCAAAGAGCTACAGGAACAAATTTTTGTCTCTAATTGAATTGAATTAATATTGATCTCAAAAACTAAAGGAAAAACTCCTTTATTAGTATAATTTACTCATTCACCAAGTTCACTTGTTTCCATTCAAAAGTGTGCACACAATTAACAAATTTTTTCCTGAGGAAACATATATGCAATGCATTTACAACATTTGTATTTTAATAATAATGTTATTTTATTCAAATATTCCCTAGTAAAAATGACCGGCTTCTGCAACCTTAGAAAATAGCCGGTACCGCCTTCAGCCGTCTTGCTTGAAGCCGGTACCGCCTTCAGCCGTCTTGCTTGAAGCCGGCACCGCCTTAAGCCATCTTGCCTGAAGCCGGCACCGCCTTCAGCCGCCTTGCTCTAAGCTGGTACTGCCATTGACCGCCTTGCTTGAAGCCGGTACCGTCTTGCATGAAGACAGTTGAAGACTACTAGCTTTAAGCAAGGTGGTTCTTTTCACCTTTACTGCCTTTGACTGTTTTTATCAAAGCCGGTACCAACTTTCACCCCTTTGATGAACGCTGTATCATTTTCCAATGCTACCTTGTAATAAAGGCGAATATCTACAGTAAAGCGTGACGAATGCAAATTATAATTGGAACAAAGCGTGGCTTGATCAAAAAGAAATTTATTAAAAAGACTTTTTTATGCAGCAGGATTCACTTCTTTACTATAACAATTTGACATAAGTTTTTTTTTTTTTTTTGTAGATTTTGATAAATTTCAAAGAAAGTTACATTACATTGTTAAAACCATGAAAATACACATCAAGGTTTTTGCTGTTCAGCAGAACAATTACTAAAAAAGAGAAAGAGAGAGAATTCTGTGAAATTGCAAGTTGAATTCTAAAATAGCAAAACATACATTAACTTTGTTTTTTAAGAAACAAACTTCCCTGATAAATTTGTTTTCTGATGACAGTTTAAAAGATTAAGCAAGCAATATTAATTTGGGCAATGATATGAAAAATAATAAATTTCCATTATTTGTTATAAAACTAGACAAAATATACAAATGGTTGTCAAAAGGTACACGGCAACAAAAAATGATTGCACCCTTTTTATGAAATTATACATACAGAGTATTGACAGAGATAAAATTACACATTTGTGTTCGTATAACTTCATTGTTTTTCACTATTCTGCAAAAACATTATTTACTAAACTAATAAAGATACCAATTATAAGTAAAAGACAACAATATTTTTTTTCAGAATAACTAAATAAAGAGCAGATTTGGTTTGTCTAGTTCCTTTTGGATAGGAAACATTTTTTAGCATTTTATAAAGAATGGATGTGTGACAGAAATAAATACTTTCGGCTTTCGGATGTAAACAGTGAATTTCGCAGTTAAGCAGTTGTAAGGTTTTTTTTTTTTTTTTGCTCTTTAAAAGCTTTAAATAATTTTAAAAATGTATTTTTGCTGTGAAAAGTATTTTTAAAGTATGAAATGGGTGATCTGATAACAATAACTAAACATATATAAGCGCTACTTTGACGCCATCGACTTAAACCACGGATGCAAACAGGAATTACTTATCCCGCGATTGGCAACGAGTCATCACTACGCACATTGTTTTGATATTAATTAAGACCGATTCCATTTGCACTTCGATAGATGTTCAAACTTACTTTAAGAAAGAATAAAAAATGTTATCTTGATGCAATTCTAAGTATTACAACAAATTTAAGGAAAGCATTTCACCTCTCAGAATGAACTTTAAATGGATAAATAACAAATACAGCCAGACCAAGCGAAACAGGATACTAATCGAATCTATCTTAACTAAAGAAAAGCTATTTATTATTCGCAAGGAAAATTCCCCGTTGTGCAATACATGCAAAACTATAGAAGACTGATTATCTTATATGGGTCTGCCCGAGAAACTCATTTAACAGGCAACTTATCATTAACCAACTTGCAGCAAAAAATCTAACCAGAATTGACATTTTTCACTTGGATTTATCAAGCTCCTCCAAGAGTGTAAAAACAACATATTTTCCCATTGCAATATTATAGCCACAGACACTTCCAAAAAAGGAGACAAGGTTAGCACCGGAATCGTGAACTTTAACAGTGGCGTTGAATTGATAGGGAAAGTGGCCCCCATCAACTCTGTCTTTACAGCTGAAGGACTAGCCTTATGGCTAGCCATCATTTGCCTTTGCCAGCATAATGCTGTAAATGTTATTCTTTATGACAGCTTGTCGATTCTGAACTCCCTCGTGGCCGTGAAAGATAAATCACCACATATCTCGCTCATGATATGGAAAGGTAGCGGCAATCTGATCGACTCTCACACGGAAATTCGACTAATCTGGACCCCAGCTCATGGGGATTGAAGAGAATGAAAAAGCAGATGAATTGGCCAACCTTGTCCACACGAAGAACCTCATCCTCCACTGGGTCGCATGTGGCGATATCATCAAGACTATTAAAAGAAACACCTGGGACTAATGTCTCTCCTCCTGGGAGATATCAAAGTTCCCCGCTAATTTCCAACATCACTTGTCAATTAAGAAGGACAATCGGCTAATCCGAAAAATCGGTTCTATGATGTGCTATTTTCGAAACTCCGGACTAGGACTCTTATGACCAATGACAAACTTTTCAAAATCAAGAGGGCCCTGTCCAATGGGGCTCGGTATGTGATATACCAATGTTAGAAATTATTTTAAAAATTTGTGGTCCGACGCACCACTATTTTTTTTTTTTTTTTTTTGCAGTGGTTCAAGGCGAGTCTTACTGGTTTGGGACCCGTGGACCAGCAGTAATTTCGAACGATATATACTATGAATTTTCTGTAGGACCAGTCGGATGGACCAACGAAAAAAAGATAAAATTTCGGAATAAAAAGTTCTGAATGTAAAAATTTAAGCAGAACCGGCATTCCTAATATAAATTGACAAATAGTTGAATTGAGTGTTGAAATTATTACCACACATATATATACTATCGTCCTTGCCTAATCGGGTAACGGATAAACGAATAAAAATCCTAGAACCCGTCCCATAGACGCAATGTTAAAGATCCCCGCTTAATCGAATAATATTTCTTGGAACCGACAGTATTCGTTAAAGGGAGGCCAACAGTATTGCATTTGACTTTTTCTACATCCAACCACTCCTGTATTCGCTTCTGTTGGCTTAAATCTGCAAGGTCGTTTTCGGCTTTGACCAGTTTTAAGGAATTATGCCCTCATGTGTTTAAAAACTTTTGATTTTTTTTTCTTTAATGCAAGAGTATTTCATTTATATTTGTAATGTCAAGAATCGGCAATGTAATGTAAGATTTTTTGGAAAATAGTTTAATTTTTTCGATGAAATTATGAACATTATTATTAGAAAAACAGTTTTATGACTTTGTGGGCTCCTTAAAGCTCCAGGCCTCGGTACTATATTTCTGGTATCCCCACCCAAATTGCAGCCCTAATTGTATGTAACTTCATAATTTCATGAGATCATTCTAAGCACCTCGTTGTTTTTTTGTTATGATATTTGGGATTATATAATTGCTCTGAATTTGAATCCATCTACTTCAAATTTGAAACCATGATCTTAAAAACTATTTGCATAAGATTTGTCCTTGTCATTAGCAGTAAGCTGGCGGTTTTTGGACAGGCGATAACAGATGGTCAATGCCGACATTCTTTTGGGCTAGCTGGCTGAAGCTGGTTTTTACCGTCTAAGACGTAGATGGTCAAAGCCTGCTTTCTATGGCTGAAGCCGGTCTTTACCATCTTGGTCTTAGACGGCTAAAGCCGGTCTTAGACGGTTGAAGCCGGTCTTTACCGTCTTGACCTTAGACGGCTAAAGCCGGTCATTACCGTCTAAGACGTAGACGGTCAAAGCCGGCATTGACCGGCTTTTGCCGCCTGTCCAAAAACCGCCTTTAAGACGGTAAAAGCCGGTCATTTTCACTAGGGTTTCGGGACTCAATTTTTTCATCAAAGGACTCACTTTTTTTTCATTAATGGGTCCATGGGACCCAGGTAGCAAATAGGTCAGCGCAAACACTGGCATCTTTCGACAATTATTTCCAAGAAAGATTGACACAAGAAAAGTTTAGAAGGGCCTTCACACAAATTTATTTATTTGTATTCTTAAAATTAATGCATAATGGGGCTGCTACATAAAAAAATCGGAAAAAGTAAATTCCTCCCTGGAATCAGTGATTGGTCTTAGGAGAACTTAAAAATTTGAAAATGTTGGATGATATAGCAGAATACTAGTTCCAAACTAAAATTTAACCTTCTTGGTGACAGTTGGTTAATTTTGATAATTTGTTTTGAATGAAAAAATGTGTCCTTTTTCGTCCGACGTTCTCGAAATTCGAACGGCATTTTCGTATTCTGTTCGAAAACAATGCATTTCGCGGGCTTTTGGCAAATTCGCGATGTTAGCCCATCGTTCTTCCAATTTTGGCGTCAGCTTTAAAACATTTTCCTGTGGCATATAAATAATTTTAACTTTTTCTGCAATGGAGTTTGCACACTGAAAAAAGGAAAGAGCGTCGTTGACAAATGCTGTTCTAGATCTTACTCTCTGCCACACCTGGTGCCTGACCATACCCCCAACTCCATCCACAGCTCCTTTTCCATGTAACGTAGCAAAAAAATGCCTGTTGAGGTATAAATTATAATCAGTTGTACCATATGTGTATTTTATTAATCTTAAGAAATAAATTTCAATTACATGCCGACATAATTAAAAATTTCAAAATCAGAATACCAGAAACTTTAGTACTCGTACCATATTATGCTATATACATGTATTGCTCATCCTGTTCTTTTTACCTATTTAATTGGAAATTTATTTTTGCTACGGACGTAACATAGAGCCATTTGTTATGTCCGAAATGTTACGTCTGTAACAGCATTAATTTAAAAACTAAATCAGTTGCAATATTTTTAACTATGGTGGGCAATTACTCTAAGAATTTGCCAAAAGGACCATTAAGGGTTTTTTTTTATTTTGATTTTTTAGGACGTAATGACAACTTTTGCTTCTTTTTTGTTACAGACGTAACATCAAACTTCTTTTTTTCAAACTTCAACTACACCATTTAGATCAATTCAAAAGAAATTAATGAATGCATATTATTATAGTACCGTCTTAGTAGTTAAAATTGTGCTACAAGTAGTTATTTTTGTTTTTATTTTTCGATGAGAAATATGCATTTGAAAATGTGTTCTTTTTTCTGATTTTTACAAGTTCGTGAATATCGTACTTCCAACTAAGAAAACAAGTATTATTCTAACTCTCACCAAAAAACCAATGCAGGATTCTTAAAATATACATCTTAAGCTTTAAAATGATGTATAGCATAGCAACATAACTTCAATATGAATTTTTGACTAATTGGTTTCACTTTTCATGGAATGGCCCTATTTTCTTCTTCACCTCCACCCCTCTCTCTTACCATAATAAACTCTTGCTTTGGTAATGCAAGTTGGACGATATTACAATTTGCCTATAGATCAAGGAGAACTGCACACAGCTGAGAAATTTTAACATATGAACATTGTTAAAAAATAAAACTTTAACATAAAGTTCAAATTTTAATACAAAAAATATTTGATCACACTTGTTGAATGCATATGAATATTTATATACTCATATTACCAGTTTAAAAAACGACCTAAGAAAAGGAAAATTGAACAGTATAGCATTGAGAGAAAGAAAAACATGAGTAGGGTTCCCAACCTGGAGGCGATCCCCCCCCCCCCCCTCAAAAGAACAATTTTGCTCCTCAAAAGTGATATGAATTCTTGAGAGGTGTTAGAGGAAGGGCGGCGATGACTGTTCAAAAAATATATATTTAAAAAAAGACACGGAATATGGAAATTGGATTCGTATGCGAAAGCGATTGTTCAGAGTTCAAACAAAGAATCACGAGAGTCACGAGAGAATGTCAAAAGCTTCATCGTCACACCTCGGTTGAACTTTAAAGAAACATTTCGTCATTTATCGTTAACTTAATGAATTTTTAACTTTCCTTTTTTTTTTCTTTAAATTAAGTTTTAGTGTTTTATTTCCGTCAAAATCCCCTTAGTAGAAAGAAATTCATAAAAAATAATTCTGTCTTTGAAAAACAAAAAAACATGTTTGTAATATTAGTTAAGTTTTCCCAGCAGGGGGAGGGGGCATGAAAAGGGTGCTTTTATTTTTCTGTTTATTTTTGTTTGAAAGTGATTAAATAAAATTTCTGAATTTTTTGTACATCATACTTCAAATTTAAAATAGGTAATATTCCTTCAATAATACTGATTCCCTCCAGCTCAGAAATATATAGTAGTTTGAATGAAGAGAGGGGGTGGGGAGGGGAGGGCGATAGATGTTAATCAGCCTTTACGAGGGGGATTGAGTGATGTACTCAAAAAGGATGGGAATCACTGGAGAAGACCGACCAGTTCTGGTCTTAATTTGTTTCAAAAGCATTTTTTACATTAATTTTCAACAGTTCTTTTTTTTTTCATTTAATTTTGAAGAAAGAAATGACTAGAAAATCTTTTGTTTGTATAATTGTTAGAAGCGTTAATTTATTGAATCCTGCATTTTTGTTTTTCATTTAAATCCCCTAAACATCTTGATGTAAAAGCATAGAGCCATTATTTTCGTTTTTTTTTCCTTATTTAATTACGTTGCAGGTATCAAAGAGCATTTTTTTTTAATCGTGTACAAAATACTAGTTTTTTAGGGTAATTATGAAATTTGGATACTGAAATTGTGCTAAAATGTTCAATTTCTGGTCATACTCCCCGATACTTTTCAGCTTGGAAAGCAGAAAAAAGATAAATAAAATTTATCCAGTTTTAAGGGAATACTTGAATATTGGCCATTTTATAAACATTACGTTCTCTACTCTAGGACAGCACAATTTTTAATTGAAAATGTTAAAGCAATAGTAAATAAGTACAGAAATTTATGTTAAAAACACTTTTTAATATTTTGTAATAAGTGAACCACTGCTCAATTAGGTAAAAAAATAATTCTGATTAAATTCAAACTTTTGTAAACACAACAGATTTTATAATTGGCCTACTATTAGTGTATTTTTGATATTAAAAATACATAAATTATTTCTTACGAAAAATTACATATCGCCACTGAAAGGTAAAATTATTTCATTATTGATGAGTGCTTATGCACAAAAATTTTCATTTATTAATATGAATTCTTTCATACAAAATGCATTACCTCACTTCTTAACTCATTTCTTAATGCACTTCCTCTACTTTGTGTATGTATAAAATAAACTGTCACATACATATTTAATTTTATATCATAGATTTATCAATTTTCTGTTAAAAATGGTTAATTTCCTTGTGGTATTTAGATATTTTCCAAAATATTTTATTAATATGCAATATTACTAACATTATGACAGCATATTTACAAAAAATTTAATAACTTAATTTAAATAGTTTACATATCTTTCAAAGATTTTTTATGTGTCTAAAAATTCAGAGTTCAAATAGTACTAAGATAATAATTATTAACGTTCTGTGTATTTAAAGTAGCACAAAATATAAAATAAATAACTAAATAATGAAAAAAAAACTAAAGTAAGTACACTTACCTTTATTGCAAATTACAAGGAGAATTCAACGCTATCAACTATTAAAACTCTCTCAACACAGCAACTCTACACAGAAACTTCTTTAACAAAACCAACGTCCTTTTAGTGAAGAACTAATTTTACTTCTTCATGAAATGAATAAGCATAACTTCAGCCACAGAACGAGGTTTCCGCTGACTATGCGAACTAAATGTATATTGGCGTGCCTGCTAAGCACATAGTAGAATCTGCAATTGAGCTCAAACAGAGATATTGCATTTTAAAGAGCTGCGCTTCCATGTATTTTGTTGTGATGAATTTTTATTCAGCAGATTAAAAAAAAAAGTTACCAATCACAAATGACTACAAAACATTTTATTAATAACACATACGAAACAGAGAGCAACCTCTGGTTAATTGCTCTGGTTTTGTTGAAAAGTAGGGGTACGACTGCTGTGCTTAGCAAGGCAGTGCAGTAAGTTGAAATTCCAGTTTAAATTTTATTCAGGTTTAGAAACCATTACACAGTTTATAGTTTTCCATTAGGAAGGTTAAAAAAAATCATTTAATTTTTATTTGGATTTAGATTGGGTGGGGAAAAACCAAAACTCAATAGTTTTCATTTTTAGAAAGTGTGGTTATATTGCAAGGGAGAAAAATCATTCTGATTTTTGAAAGAAAAATCAGAATGATTTTTCTTTCAAACACTATTATTGATGTTTGAAAGTATCTACTGATTATTTTAAGTTTTAAAGACAGTCTAAAATAGAAAACTTAATTGTAAGCAATATTAACAGTGAAGTGACGATATGATTCATTTGTGGGGTTTGACCAAGAAAGCTTTGAGTCATAAAACAGAAAGGCTATTTTTTTCCTATTAAAACCTACCTAATTATGCGTATTTCTGTCATCAGGAAAAATAATATGTGTTGATTGCATATATTTTTAATGATTAACCTTTTAAATGGTCAAAAAAAAAACAATAAAAAACGCTTTTTTTAATCATAAAAAAGTCAATTTTTCATTTTTTTCCAACTTTTCCGGAAAAAAAACTTTAAAAAAAACGGTTTTTTTCCATCGCTTCAAAATTTCCGGAAATTTTACATCTCTAATCTTAACTCACCGCAAGGTGGCACATTCAAGCTCTATTTAACTGCGAACACGTTCAGGTTTGGCAAAATTTACCATATTTCACAACGCGTATTTGGCCTCCAAAAATATTTTGGAAGTCTTTTAGAGACGTGAGCTTTTTTAATACATTAAACTCTTCATCTGATTTTTCTGTTGCTTTAGAGTTATTAGTAGCGTTCTCGTCATAGGGGGCCAATTGCTATAATTTTCTAAAATGTAATGCCTAATGTAAAATTAAAATATATTTTTTTCCGTTTTTCTTCCTCTAAATCTTTTCTCTTTATGTATAGTTTTTACTAACGAAAATTTTTCTCATAACGTTGCTTGCTCTAAAAACAATTTAAAAAAAAAATTTATATTCATTAAAAAGAATATTTTGAAAATTTCAAGGGTAGCTCTATTATTCCACCCACCATGTACGCCTTTTCACCTTTTCCTGTGTTTCCGGAAATTTTAACATTTTTAGCTTTCATTATTATTATTACTATTTTGCGTTCAAAGTCTTTTTCGATATCACTGTCTTGGACGCAACTTACCGTTTGTAAAGATGTTCCCGGTTGTGTAATTTCTTTTGTAGGAGAGTGTCGGAAAAAATTAGATAGCGCTACATTTATGCCGAAATGTAACGTGAAAAATAATTTCTAGCTGTTTCAGTGTGTGTAGTAGCTTTATTCTTTTGCTGTTATCTCTACTAAACGAGCATGCAAAAAATTTTTTTTTCACATTTTAGATTTTCTCTACGGAAACACTTTTAGTAGCAAATTTTACTCTTTCACCGTGACTAAATTGGGTAAAAAAAATATGGTCCGTATCCGTGTCTGCGAATCTACATTTTTAATGATCCGGCACATCACTAGTAAATAGATAGTTTAAGAAAAACTGCAGCTAATTACTGCTTATTTAAAAAGCATTAACATCAACACAGATACAGAAATCTTCGTCGCCTACTCCGAAGAGAAAGCGAAAAACCTCGTGCACTTATAAAGTAACTCAGACAAGAGGAACTTCTTGGACACTTGTTCTTACGAGGATATCCGATTCCACCCACAAGTGTCCCCCTACCCCCGACCATTTCCGCGAAACACAGTCATTCATCACTCAGCGGGGAGGCTACTCGTGCCTTCGATAAAGGGGGTGGAAATTTTTAACTCGTGATGTGGAATAGGCTCAGTTTTATAATTATATCTATTGTTCTAATAAAGCTACAGAGAATATTTTTCATTCTTTAGATAGCTGAGATTACGCGCTATGATTTTATCTTTTAAAAAATTCGAATATTCCTTACGGTTCGTCTAAAAATTCACTTTTTGTCCGTTTAACTTTTAAGTTCATTTAAAAAAAAATTAAACTGTTGAAGAAAAACCGCAAAGATCAAACCCTGCATTTGTCGTCATAGATTAAGTCCGAAAAAGAAAGATTCGAAAATCTGAATTTGCTGGTAAGATATCGCTGAAATGCGAAGATATTTTCCCCCGTAGGATAACATAGGAAGTCGAAACCCGGGAATCTCTCTGATGGGTCCTCTTAAGGCGGTCGTCGATGACCACTCCCAAATATTTGATGTTTTGTTTTCTTTTTAAGTAGAAATCACCCACTAGGAGACTCGGGGGACGTTTAAGTTCACGAGGGACTTTAAGGTGTAAGAATGCTGATTTGGTTTCAGACAGTTTGAGGCCGTGGTCCTTAATCCAAGCGTCGACCAGAGCTAGCGAATGACGGGCGAAATTTTGAAGAAAGTCGGAACGATGAGAGAAACTAAGATGACTATGTCGTCCGCAAAGGCCTGTATATGTGTGTGGTCCGGCCATGGAACTCTTAGGAGGGATGCTACCACCAAGTTCCACAGCTCAGGCCCACTGCAGGATCCCTGCGGACAGCCCTTAGTTTGTGGGATAGAACAAGACCCACCACTGGTTTGTATGAAAATTCTCCTCTGTGAGAGGAAACTACGATAAGCGTTTAATGTTCCCTCGTCACATTGGGATTCGGACAAGTAGTGCGTAATCTTGTTCCATGGAAGATTGTCGAATGCTGACACAATGTCCATGGAGATTACCACCATTTGATGACCTCTTGCGATCCCTTCATTAATTTTGTTTAGAAGAGACGCTAGGGCATGTTCAACGGAGCGTCTCGGGACAAAGCCGAATTGATTAGGGTGGTGCAAGTTATTAAGAGCCAAATGACTTTGAAGGCGAAAAAGCAAGAGCTTTTCGAAGATTTTTGAAAGTACTGGGAGGAGTATTATGGGGCGATAAGAGGAGAATTGGGCTGGATCTTTTCCTGCTTTTAAAAATAGAATTAAAACGCCTTCTTTCAGGGCTGGGGGGAAATGACCGAACTTTTGACAGACGTTCAGGAAGTCCCTAATGAACGTGGGAAAAGTTTTGTGGAAGGCTGTCCAGATTATACTATCTAGGCCATCCTTCCCAGGTGCTTTTTTGCGTGGGAGCATTCGCACAGCCTGGTCGACTTCGGATGTTGTGAATGGGGTATATGAGTTCGGCGGGGTGGGAGGGTCACCTGGTGGGCCAGGATGATTTGTAGGGTAAAAGTGCTCAAGGATTTTATTATTGTAAGTAGATTCGTCTATGACTGAGGGGGACTGATCGTACAAAAAACAGGGGGAAAATGTTTTTCCGAAAGAGACTTTGTATGGTTTCCCATAAACATTTTTGCTTTGGGTACAAAAATTTCTCCATGAGTTCTTTTTTGAGATTCTCAGTGCTCGCTTGTATTTTGCGGTAGCCTTTTTGTAGTTTGTAGCCAATGTGGTTTCTTGTGGAGAGCCCCTGTTTCTTTGCCAACGTCTTCTTGTGGCTGCGACGCAATTTTTAAATGCTGTTAGTCCAGCATGCCACCAGTTTGATGGTGACGGTGTTGCAAAAAGTTTCTTTCTGAATGATTTTTCTGCACAATTTTGAAGGGAAAGCGTTAGAGCCGAAAGGAACCTATTTATCTCATCAGTCGATGACAGGGCTGGCAAGATTGACTGAAAGGGAGGGATTATGGTTTTTATAAGTTTTTGGAAAGACGCGGTGTTATACAAAGTTTTATATCTTACGAAACGGGAGTTGCCAAAGGAATTGTCTACATTTATTAGTATATATTTGTGGTCGCTAGCTGAGATTTGGTCACTTACTGACCAAGTTATATTGCAGTTTAAATTTCGACTGAAGGTGAGATCTGGCCATCCCTGTCCGTGTGGTGTGAGAAAAGTAGGAGGGGAATTTGGTGAATTTAAAAGGTTTAGATTTAGTGTGGCAGCCAGGTCTAGAACCGCCTCGCCTCTTGCCTCATTTTTTGGATAGCCAAATACCCTAGAATGGGCGTTAAAATCTCCTGCTATCAGAGTTGGAGTGGGGCTTGTCGCGGTGACAAAATTTTTGAGTTCGTTGAGAAGCTCTTCGATGGGCTCTGCAGGGGATGAATAAGCGGAGAGGAGAATGAGAGGTTGAGAGGTGAGGTGTCTGTTGAGATTTTAATTGCTACTAGGTCGTAGGATTGCGTGTCCCAGTCGTTTCGCCAAAATTCCCTAGAGTATTTTCTTATCAGACGAAGATGGACAGGAGCCTCCCAGTGGGGGGTGTGGGGAAAGTCAATCAAACTCCGAGTTGGGACGGTGTAGGGATTCTAAACCGGTTGATTTTCCCTATTGAGGGGAGATCTTTTCCCTCTTTAGAGCACGTGCAATATTTTTTAAGTATTCATGTTTTCCGTTTCAGCCGAAGCTGCTAATACGATAATGAACGATATAAATTTCATCGATGCAACCCGTGGAAGGAAGTTATTGGTGTATAATAATTTTTTATTTAGAATACATGGCAAATCCACCGATATGGAATATTGGAAATGCGCCAGTATCGGAGATTACTGATCTAGTATTATGTTAAGTAAAGGACAGTTTGAATGCATGAACAGGCAACATACACATGCACCTGAGCTTATCTGGCAAAAAAAAAAAAAAGTGCACTTTTTTCGGAAAACTTTCTAATTTAAACATTTAAAGGTTTTGTTGTACAAATTTTTCAAGTGTTTCTTATTGTACTGCAATGCAAAAAGGAGTAATGCTGCAGGTTTATTTTTAAAATAATATATTTTCTGCAAAAAATTGTTTTAAATTTTTCACTTGACGGTTTTCTGCAATAAAATGAAACTTTCACTTTAAAAACAAGTTTTTGCCTCTCATTCTAAAGTTAAGAAGTAGTTGCTAGTTTTAAATAAATAACTTTCGCGATCGAAATTTACTGCAGAAAGTCATCAAGTGGAGTCATCACTTGACGGGCTTTTTCAGTAAACTGAGAGTTCAAGACAAAATATAACCGATTGAAATTCTCGACCATTCATAATCTGTAATAAAATCATTTTTGAAAAAAAAAAAAAAAAAAAATATCAGTTGACGGTAGAGATGAAAATGGTCGGAAAAAAACCGGAAACTTGCTAAGCACATAGTAGAATCTGTATTAGAGCTCAAACTGAGATATTGCATTTTAAAAAGCTGCGCCTCCATATATTTTGTTGTGATGACTTTTTATTCAGCAGATTAAAAATAAAGTTTCCAATCGCAAATGACTACAAAACATTTTATTAATAACACATACGAAACAGAGAGCAACCTCTGGTTAATTACTCTGGTTTTGTTGAAAAGTAGGTGCTTAGCAAGGCCAGTAAGTTGAGTGCCAGTAAGTTGGAACTCCAGTTTAAATTTTGCTCAGATTTAGAAACCATTACGCAGTTTATAGTTTTCTATTAGAAAGGTTTAAAAAAAAGTCATTTAATTTTTATTTGGATTTAGATTGGGTGGGGAAAAACCAGAACTCAATAGTTTTCATTTTTAGATAGTGAAGTTACATTGCAAGGGAGAAAAATCATTCTGATTTTTCTTTCAAACACTATTATTGATGTTTGAAAGTATCTACTTATTATTTTAAGTTTTAAAGGGCAGTCTAAAATAGAAAATTTAATTGTAAGGGTTAGACACACTTTATCCAATATTAACAGTGAAATGACGATAGGATTCATTTGTGGGGTTTGACCAAGAAAGCTTTGAGTCATAAAACAGAAAGGCTATTTTTTTCCAATTAAAACCTACCTAATTATGCGTATTTCTGTCATCAGGAAAAATAATATGTGTTGATTGCATATATTTTTAATGATTAACCTTTTAAATGGTCCAAGAAAAACAAAACTATTAAAAAACTCTTTTTTTAATTGTAAAAAAGTCGATTTTTCATTTTTTTTCCCAATTTTTCCGGAAAAAAACTGAAAAAAAAAAAAAAACGTTTTTTCCATCGCTTCAAAATTTCCAGAAAATTTTACATCTGTAGTTGACGGTTTCTACAACAAACGACTCAATTATACGTGTAGTTTTTAAGGGAAACATATCTTTAAATCTAAAACTATACTGGCCTTTCATCCATCAAATGCATTACTTAACTATAGTTGTCAAAAATGAGTTGGAATTGAAAAGAAAAAAAAAAGCAGTCTAATAAGCAAAAATGTCCCTTAAATTTGAATTTCATTGAAAAAATTGAAGAATCACTAACTAACAACCCTTCTTTTCTTTTGCACGATAAGAAATTACCCCCTTCTGGAGAAATACCCACATATTTAATTATTTATTTATTACAGGCATTTGAAACGTGTCTCTCCAATAAATTTAATGTATGCGAATTCAATTGAAGAACCTGGATC
Source organism: Uloborus plumipes (assembly GCA_038373865.1). Lineage (NCBI taxonomy): Eukaryota > Metazoa > Arthropoda > Arachnida > Araneae > Uloboridae > Uloborus > Uloborus plumipes. The sequence continues at coordinate 9,386 of JAXGGA010017580.1, read as the reverse complement.
CATTTAAATTAATATTCGTTATTGAACTAAAGTTACGTATTCTATCTTTTGTTTTTGTATAGACTTTAAAAATTGTGTTTAAAAGTCGTATCAATGGTGTTTAATGAAGGTGTCATGCGAAAAGAATGGTTTTTTTTTACAGATTTTTTTTTTTTTTTTTTGAATTAATAGGGGAAAAGAAAATGCAGCTGATTTTCCTGATAAGATTTAAAATAATAAACAGCAAATAAAATCGCCCCTAAATTTGAAAAAAACTTTCAGGACTTCATGTTGAAAGAAGAGTAGACCTGAAATTTTCAATTACTAACAAGTGGACAGCAGACCCTTATAGTTTACTAGGTCCTGATTTAATATTTGTTGCAGTAACAACCACGACATAAAAAAAAATGATTAAAAAAAACGCCATTTTGAAAAATATTACATTTTTTAATATTTCATTTGCTCAAGGCACATGTTTCCAACTTGAATGTTAAAAATTCTGCTTATTTGACTTATGTATGTGCTTTGCAATGTTGACATATTTTGATGTGTTTTTTCGATGTCATGTGTAAAGCGTAACTGTAAGGGTTACCTGTAGTTTTCAGCAATCTTTTAGCATCGGCTTTTAGGGTACGATATTTCCACTTATTTTTGCAGTAGTGCACTATTAAAATCATATTGAGCAAGAAGACAAAAGCATTTTTCAAAATAAATACGATTTTTTTTTAACCAGCAGTTTTTAATTTTTGAACTCACCACGTGGAGAACGGATATTTTTCGATCTAAAAACCTAAGCATTAAATTATTTGGAATTCTTGTTCATGAAGCTCCTGAAAGTGAAGAGGCAAGTTGCCTTTCTGACCTCTGATATATGCAAATCAAGTTTCTAATAGTTGTGGCTTTTTCAGTTCTAAACAGCTTTATCTCCATAATAAACCAATATTAAGGAAAATACAAGACAATTTAGAATGTCAACTATCAACAATGAGCCCACACATTAAAATTGGGACATGAATTTCAGTCTCAGCCATCCTGTTGAAAATTTCGATTTCATGGCATTTCCCTGAATTTTTAGCTGTATAATATTTGTAATTTTTGGTATCATGATTTCTTTTGTGCTAGCTCATTATTTTAGTATTTATGTGATTTCCAGCTATTTGCAGCATTTTGTCTTTGTACTGTGGCCTAGTCGCTTTTGCGCTGTTTGTAGTTTTGCCAAGAGTAGTTTTTGAATCCTATAATTCATTTTGTATTGCTTAATAAAATGTTTAATGTCTATAGTTGTAATAAGTGATTAAGTTCAATATTATTAAAGCAGAAAATTTGCATAACATGCAAAGTTTCCCGCCTCTGATTTCTAAGCAGCTGTCATAAAAAAACACTGCTTAAAATCAGAAGCTCAAAACATTTTCTTTACTGAAAAAGGTTTACCTTTTTAATCAACCCTCTGAATCATTATGCAATATTTTGCAGTTTTGTGTTTTAATTAAGTTGTTAGTTTCTTTCCCCCAAGTCATTTAGTGAAAGGATTCAATAATTCAAAAATGTGCATACATTTTTTTTTTTACATTTATTGACATCAGCAAAGTACTACTGGTGCACGATGGCAAGCCCATCCTTTTTAAAACTTTCCTGGAGGCAAAGGAAATTTACTCAATGCATATAATAACTTTTTTCTTATTTTAAAGTGACAATTTCTCAAAGCTTGGGGAGGGGGGGGGGCAATTACCCTTTATAGCCCCTCCAAATGATGGGCTTGCATGCGGCCCTTCAATAGAGCTCCGGTTACGTGTGTGACATTTCGCTGAAAAAGATTGTGCACTCCTACTTATAAGCATCGTTTTACTGTTTTATTTATATTTTTTGAATTTCATTACAATCAGTAAAAAGCTTTTAGCAATCTAGAAAATTCAGACATCCTTTCAAAAATGTGCGATTCTTTATCATTTTTCGAAAAAAAAAAAAAAAATACACGTTTACTACCAGAAACTTGAAAATATTTTTCATTTTTAATCTATTTTATTACTTTGTTAATATTTTTTGTTTTTGTAAATGCTTCTTAAACTCAATATTTATATACTTCATAGGAACGTTTTACTGTTTTCTTTTTATTTTAAACTTCATTAAAAATCGGATAAACCGTTTTTAGCAATCCAGAAAATTCAGGAGAATTGCTATAGTTTCAAGCACTCCGGATAATTGCTCCTCTACTGTACATACTTTTAAAAAAAATCCTTGGAAGAAAATAAATGTTTTGTATATACTTATATTTTGGTTATACTTTGGTCTTTTTTTATCACATGTATTAAAAACTATCTAAATGTAGTTGAAAGATAAATTTTTTGGGAGTTAATTGTGACCTCCTATCAGTGTACCCATCGCTCAATCCGTTTTTCAGACGGTCTTGCTTCAGTTTCACCATCACAGAAAGTTTTCATTCAATAAAATTGATCATACTATTGCTAATTAAACTTAAACATGCTAGTTACACTTCATTTTGGACTTTATCAAATTTGAAACTTAGCATGGGATACACTTGACTTGAGCATAAATCAAGAGCTGTAGAAAAAAATTGAGGCTAAAAGTTTTTGAGAATTTACGCACCAGACTTAATTTCTGAGAATCTCAGGACAGGAAAATTTCACCAATTTTCATCCAACTCTTTCAAAAAAATGATAAAAACTAAATACTTATACATTTTGATATGATTTTACTTGGTCCAACACACTTAACATCTAGTTGATTAATATGCACCACGTGTAAGATCATTTTCAAGATCATTAGTAAAGATATGCAAAAGATGTTGCAGATTGGTGAAGTTTCGATATAAGTGCTGGAAAAGGTAAATAAAATGTTATCTCATTAAAGTGTTCGAAATCGGCGGCGAAAATAAACGCAATACTAAATATCAGAAAATAATTATTTTTATAAATTAGATTTTAAATCTACCAATTTTTTTTAAGACGGACTAAAAATTGAAAAACAATTTTTCATCATGGGGCTAGAGTTCTACTTAACCATAAAGGGTGTAAAGAATAGCAATCAGTGAGAAAACTTACTACATCAGCTAATAATAATTCAGTGCAATTAAACTGTTGGTTACATTTTAATGCAACTACGTATTAACTTTTTCTTGTGCCCCAGGTTTTTTGATAATGAAGAATATTTTTTCAATTTTTAGTCCGTTTTCGAAACACGGTAAATTAAAAACCATTTTTTTTTTAAATTTATTTAAATAATTATTTACAACTAATGATTTTCTGAAACAGCACATCCATAACACCCACATTTTAAACATCAATCTCATATGCAATAGTATTTAAAATGTTTCGATTTGAAAAAATAAATTAATACATTAAAAAAAAAAAGGCTGAATAAAAGATTTCTGGTAGAAATCTAGAATTATTTGGGAAATGCCTTTCCTAATAATAAAGTGTGTTTAAGTAACATTTACTTCCATTTAAAGTAGAAAGTATGTTAACTTTAAGAATTGAAAAATATTTATTCAAAAAAAGTTATTGAGAAACCTCAAATAAAGGGCATAACTTAGTATTTCATGATACAATATTAGCAATCTGCGGTTCAAACAGCGCATGGCAGTCTACTGATCATGCGGGGAGGAAAAATCCCCAAAAATGTCCCTGGCGCAGAACTTTCTCTTCGGGTTGGAGAAGATGGCTATTGTATCAAGGATTATCCTTATCTCTGCTCCTCTTGCATTGTCCGTTGAGAATCTAATCCGGTCAGTGGAGGGGTCTGAGACAGCTGTACCCAGGGGAATTTTGGCGAGAGTTCGGGTGAATCTAGGATTGAAACGCCGAAATAATTTTAAAATGTTCAGACGGGATAAGGATCGCCGCTCTTCCGCTCGTTGAAGAAACTTGTCCCCAGGAAGAGGGGATATTTGTGGATTTTTTGCCAAATTGGTAGGGTTCTTGAATCAAGAAGGCATGAATTCCATGCTCTTCTTGAAAGCGAGGTAACAAGAGACTGGCTGCCACTGCTCTCTGCAAATTGATTTGTGCTATTTTTAAATTTGGAAATGAAGTTTGATTATATAAAACCGGAGGGGAGAGGGAGAAATCCTTGAGAGTTAAAAGAAGGGACGACTGGGTGCAAGCTATTGGGGGGGAGGGAGAAAAGTCCCTCGAGTTCAAGGTAGTGGTAACATTTTTTGGAAAAAGGGGAGGGGGGGAAGGAGCTGCTGAGGGGCGGGATGGAGAGGGTAAAGTGTAGTCTTGTAGCTGTGAATTGGCCGCTGCTGCCCTCTGCAAATTGATTTGAACTAGGTTCAGGGAGTTGAATGTTTTTGAAGAGAAGGAGTTTGGAGGGGTGGAGGAGAATTTTGAGAGTTCCGAAATTGAGTGAGTCCAGAAATTTTGGTTTGCCGAAAGTTGGTTTGCCGAATGAGAAAAAGGGGGAGGAAGTGGACTACTCATAGTTTGTTCTATTTCTGAATTCCTCCATTTTTTCCAAGTAACAAGGGCATTTGCTATCGTACGCAGCATGGTCTGTGTGGTGAGTGGTGCCCCTCCTTCTGTTGGAGGAGTAGCAGTTGATGCAGTACGGGGTCGAGGCTTGACAGTCTTTACTATCGTGTTCCTCTGCACAATAGCTGCAACAGAGCTTTCTGGTGCATTGGGAGGTCACGTGGCCGAAACCCTGGCAGCCAAAGCATCTCCGAATCCCGAGGAATTCTCGGATGCTCATGACTTGCCATGAGATGTTAAATTTCGGCGTGGCTTTGAACTTTGAGAAGGCCCTGGGGGAGCATTCGAATACCCAGTTTACTGTCCCACTCCTGCCCTTCAATTTGAAGCGCGGGAGGGCTTCCTCGTCCTCCCGTAGTGCATAACTGTCTGACAGTCTTTCTTGCAACTCCGGGCCCGAAATGCTGGGTTGGACTCCGTAGATTATAATCCTCGGGTTTCTCTTCCGGGATTGCAAAACTTTGACTTTCCCCTTTATGTTGGGGTTGGAGTGCAGGGTTGATTGCAGCCGCTCGCAGTCACGGCCGCTCGGGAGATCTATGGCGATTCCTCCTCTTGCTACGTGGCGTACCCTTGTCAATTTTATGCCGTCTGTGGCCGGGTCCAGTGTTGCTTCCACCAGGTTCCTGGTGTCCCTGGAGCTGATTTTGCTGTTATCTGAGGGGTACACCAGCACTGTGCTGGTGTCTTTAGAGGCCATTGCGGCGTACGAGGGCCTGGGGGGTGGAGCTGGGGCTTGGGGCTGATTGGACTGTGGCGGTAATGCCGCCAGGAGCTGCTGTAGTACTGGGATTGGGACATGTACTTCGCCCTCCGTTTGCGTCGAGGTCTCTACGGCCTCGGCGCGAGCGGACTCCGTTACAGAGGTGTTTAGGGCCGAAGTTGACGTGTCCCCAGTTGGGTATAGTTGTTCGGTTAGTCTAAGCTTTAGGACTGCCAGCGCTGCCTCTACGTGTACCTGCAGATCCTGTTTGAAAAAGTATCTACCGTTGCTGTCTTTTCCTGTTGTCAGGGCCCCCAGGAAATCGAATATGTCGTCTATGCTGCTCTCGTGTGTCAGAAAGTCATTTTTGTATTTGGAATCTTTGTGGAGGAACTGTTTGAGTGGGCCTATCTGTAGGTTCCCCAGTTCCTGTCCATCTGAGTGTGAGGCGGGCGAGGTAGTGCGTGCGGAGGTGGCCGATTCGGCTAAGGAGCCCCTGGCAGGGGTGAGGGCTTGCAAGTCAATATCTAATCTCTGTAGGCGTGCTCTTGGTTGAGTGGAGGGCCCTAACTTCTCCAGGTCGGAGTCCATGGTGGAAGCCGGTGCGAGGGGGAACAGAGGAGGTGCTCAATGCTTGAGCCCGTGCGAAAAGCAGGGTACAGAAATGAGCAGGTATGGAAAACAAACAGGTATGATGGCCAATGGTGTGTGCATCTAATTGAGTTGCTGTTATTGGTATTAGTTGCTAGATGCTTGTGAACATACAAATAATGCAAAAATACAGATATATACAAATGCGTGGGCACATTAACATTGGGTAAACATGTAGACAACTATTGAGTGGGCACAAAAAGCTGTGGCAAATCTACAAATGAAGTTAAAATAAGAAACCCAATATGTGGTTGTGTTGTTGAGAACGCGCTGAACGAAATGGGTACCTATGAGTAGGGGGTAGAATCAGAATTGGGGAAGTTACAGCCAAGGGTTCAAAATGCCTTGATGGCTGTAATGCTGCCCCTTTGGCTGTTGTGCTAAGATGCCTTGATGGCTGGGTTGCCCACTTGACTTGCCTCCTTGGCTTCGGTTGCCCACTTGGGTCTTAGAAGAATTTAGGAGGCCTGGCGGTGGGTAGAAATGGATGGATTGTGGGCAGAGATGGCGGTAGGCTAAATAAAGGCCGTATCACACTGGGCAACTTTTTCCTCAACCTCAATTTTTCCCTCAACTTTTTCGAGCGTGACGTCGCGATTCTGTCGGCCGCTACGTCACTACGTCTGCTGTGGGTTGCCGTGCGAATTGTGTCGTCTGCTACAAAACTTTTGACACCGTCTTCCAGAACGAATTATTATCATTTTACCGGCGACTTCCAAATGTTGCGCGCCACTTTTAGGCCTTTTAAAAGACTGCGCGCCACTAAATTGTATAGTTGGGAAATATATATACATTTTAATGCTCTTATATATCTGTGAGCTATCCAAAACGATGTTTTTTTTGGATTTAATGTTGTTTAAAATATATTTTGAAGCTGTATGCAAATTTACAGCTTTAAAAATCGCATTTTTTGTATTAAAAAACCAAGTTAGTTATAAATATCTGAATATCAAGAATAAAAGTGTAGATATTTATAACAACTCATTTTTAATACAAAAAATGATTCTTAAACCTGCAAATTTTGTTACAGCTTTAAAATAAATTAAAAATTGGTATAATTAATCATTCACAATACATTCTTACCAGAAATTTTTATTTCGTAATTATAATGAGGGTTTTTTAGTATATTTAAAGATATAAAAAATTACAGATTTAAAAATCATTTTGAATTGACAAAAGACTTATTTAATATGAAAAGGAATTTTACAACCTGTAATTTTGTATACAAGTTTTTGCAATAGCTATGAATCACAACTTTTTTCCATCAAAAGGATAGGTTTTTATTAATTTTTACCAATAACTGATTTTTTATTACATACTATTTCAGATGTTCCCCATAACATCCCCTTCCCACCCCCCAAAAAGTATTCTTTTAGTAATTAATTTTAAAATTAACTTACTCTTGCTTACTCGTATCTGAATTAAATCTGTTTTAAATATTTTAAAATACTTAACTTAAACAGAGCAGTTTTATTCAAATTTCTTTCTTCAAGTGTACATGGTTAAAGACGCGTGTGCTTCTATGTGAAAAAACATAGTCCAATCTAAATAAAACAAAAAAGTGGAATTGCTAAACTTTTTATTTTTATACAGAAAGCCTCGTTTATACGTTTTTTAAGGGACTGCATGAAAAAACGTACAAATAAAAAAATCCATAATAAGTATATGTTAATATGAATTGGAATCTGCCGGGACCACTTGAAAAACGTATAAAAGAAAAACATATAAACGGTGCTTCACTGTATCTAATGTGTTACTATTGTTAATGTACACCTTCTGTTTCTTTCTTACAAATATGCACATGACATTCATTCTTTTTTTTTTTTTTTAAATCAAGACTACTTTTTAAACACAGCCGAGCCCGCGTAATGGAATAGCCTTTTTGCCACGAAAAAAAAATATTCTATTAAGCGGCATATTCCATTATCTGGGATTAAAATAATGCATTACATCATTTGGTACACTGAAAATGTATTATAGTATTATCCCGCTTTTATAAAGCGAGATATTCCTTTAACTGATATTCTAATAAGCACGCTCAACTGTACTAAAGAGTTGATACACAACTTATAAAAAAAGTTAGCAAGTTTTGATAGTTTTTTTAATCAATTTAGGCATGTTTGTACTGATTTCCATAGTTTGAAAGATGAACTGAAAATGATTTAGTTGAGTCATGTACATACATTCCACTCAGTAAGAAATAACAAGCTGTACTTCTATTCTCTGAGAGAAAGTATTATCTTTAATAATTCATAAAAAAATACATATAAAATAAACTTATGTTTTTTCCTGAATAAAGAGAAACTCACGCATAAACTTCATACACATGCTTTATTTACAATATGTTCACACAGAAAATATACAATTTCATTTACATAACAGAATATATTCATAAATACATGAAAATCATAAATTTTTCAATAAATGCCTTGCTTCAACCGAGCACAGCCAGTTCTGACCGCCATTTCTAACATCTGTATCCAATAACGACCTAGAATTATTTCTCGCATTATCTAAATTTATGAAAAAAATAGGATAAATGTATCAAATAAAGATATGCAACTTGTGTATATTCAGTGAGGAGCTCGGCACTCACAAGCCGGCCCCTAACTTTGAGAACTCAATGCATCTCCATGTATAACCAGGTATGTTTTTTTTTTATTTTGATAAAATATGCATGGAGTCTACCTTTTTCTACTGGCGTACATAGCACCCCCGCAGCGCAAGGGGGTAGAGGCATTCAAGTTTAGTTTTGCTAAAGCGTTTTTTCCTTTCCGGGGACCAGTGAGGCAAGGGTACGATACTGAATTATTATTAGGAGTATTATTATATTCTACAAATAAGTTGCAATTTCAGAGTGTCATATCTACAATATGAATAAATAGGCTAATTACTTACCACTAAACTACTACAAAAGTAAACACAATATACGGTTTCTTTTTAAATACTATTGGTTCCAAGAAATATTATTCAATTGAGCGAGGATCTTTAACATTGCGTCTACGGCTGGGAAATATTCTGTTCCGGGATGTTTTATTTGTATAAGAGGGTATTCGTTTATCCGGTATCCGATTAAGCGTAGATGACAGTAATTGTAGAAAGAATTAAGTTTTCTTTCAAATAGTAGTAACAATAGAAAAGGATAGTTATCAACATTTAGCTAATTATTGCATCAAAGACCTTATCAAACATGTTCTTGGAATTAAACGAGGAATCAAGTGTATATTTTTATGCAGTCAAGGAAAAAAATATGCTTTAAATTTTGGTACTAGCACAGCCAGAATTAACTTCTGGGAGGTATATTTGGAGAAACAGTCTTTATATGTTTACAATTTGTTTATAAACTTTAAATAAGTTAATGCAAACATTTATATGCATTCAATTTTCAAAAAGAATATAGGGACAGGTGTAGTAAAGTAAACATACATCAAACAAAAGGCTATTTTTCTAAAAATATAAAATGGTTGAATTTGTACAAAAGTTTTAGTACATTAAAGTAGTTTTCATAAATTCTTCCTTTTGATCATAAATGGTCAGAGTTCCATCATTAACTGCATGTTAAG